>JABSTT010002475.1:0-40625 GCA_013339685.2 Hyalomma asiaticum
GTTGCTTCGCCACCACGAACCTGTCTGATCCGCAAAATCCCGGATCAAGAAAATTTACTGATACTATCGATAGTCCATTTGCCGATAGTTCGAACACTCACAATAGGCTACTATTCGCAGTACTCGGCTCGTTTCATTTATGAGCAATCTTTTTATGAATGAAATTATCTCAGTGAAAATGCCGGAATATGTCCACTAAGAAATAATGCTCAAATCCAAGCAGTCCAAACCTTACAAACAAAAGTACATTCGTGATTCTTTTTACTTTAAACCACAAAACGCAACATAAATTATTATCTCAGTGAAAATGCCGGAATATGTCCACTAAGAAATTAATGCTCAAAACCAAGCAGTCAAACCTTACAAACAAAAGTACATTCGTGATTCTTTTTACTTTAAACCACAAAACGCAACATAAATTCGAGGTCTTGCAGTTCCGTGACGTGAACGGCTTCCTTGCCGCGACCGCTGAACCGTTCAATTTAATTATGTAAGCCAAACATTTCGGTGAAGGAACATAAGCATGTGATATGAGCCACGTGATATGAGCTACCTTTCCTTGCTTGCATTTGTGCGCCCATGGCGGATGGTTTTGTTTCCAATTCTTGGACGGATATACCTTTTCCGTTCGCGATTTATACCTACTTTGATTTGCTTGCTTCGTCTTGCTTTGCCGACCCGCACGTGAAAGGATCTAGTAGGTCCGAAGCTGCATAAGAAGTAAACAAAGAAATACTGCTGGCGCTGTCTGCTTCATGTTGTAGTAAATAATCTCGAGCTATAGCGCCGCCTTGCCGATCCTGCCATGGCCATGGTTATCCCCACAACCATAGACTACGCCCACGGGGAACCAAGTTTATGCGGCGATGAGTTCGCGCAGTTGGTTTTATACTATTGACAGTGCTATTGAAATTACAGCCAATAGTGCCATCGATAGTTCTTCGTACCATCGATAGTTCGATAGTGACTCAGCCATCGATAGTATCGATAGTGCTATCGATAGTTCTGCATCACTAGCATTAGCACCTATGCCAGCTGTCCGCCATTTCTCGCTTATGATAGCTCTGTTCGCAGTAATACGGGCACTACTGTAACTTTGCTACCATTAAATCTCAACTTCAGGTTTCACGTTAAAATAGTTACGTTTAAATCAAATACCATTCGTCTCGTTACTGTTCCTCGCTGACACTAGAACCGATGTCTTGCGAGTACATAATCTCACAATCCTCTATAAACTTAAGTTGCAGTGCAATATATTGAAGTAAACAGTTACCCGAGACTGTTGCTTTATATAGGCAACCTTTTAGTTGTAGAAGTATTTCTGTTTTCTCATACGCAGCGCCTCACATGATGTTACGTTTAACCCAGAACGGCTGCACCCCGATATTTTTTCTCTTTTGGGGTTAACCTCCCTACCTTTCCCACTCCGTTTCTCTCTTTCCTCATGTGGTTTAATAATTACGGAATTTTACGTGCGAAAACCGCTATCTGATTATGAAGTACGCTATAGTGGGCGACTCCGAATTTGGACCACCTGGGCTTCTTTAACGTGCACCTGAATCTAAGCACACAGTTGTTTTCTGCATTTCGCCCCCATCGAAATGCGGCCGATGTGTCCTTTCTTCATGTGGTCTGTGGAAAGTAGGCGCTCTTACAATACAAGCAGTATCGACGCGTCGTCGTCGCCGTCGCGCCGTCCGTCTGGGCTACCGGGACGTTCCCTGTCGCGCTCTCCTGGGCATCCATCAAATTGCGCTCTTACTAAGAGGAATCTTTAGCTCGGGTGCTCCTATCTAAATACATATAGAGGGGGATTCGTTTTTCCCGGCAACCACTCCACAAAATTTGACGAAGTTTGTTGCATTTAAAATTTGGTGACGTTTGGTTTCAAATTATTTATTTAGGTCGCTAATTTTTATTGAAAATTGGCAAACATCGCGAAATTCAGAAAACGAAACTGAACTTTACAACTCATCAATGAAAAATATATCAGTTATGTGAACTTGATCTAACAGTACGTCTAACGTGGACAAAATTGATACATGAAACAATGTAACATGGAAATACAGCTTGTGCAGAGCCCTTGTACACAACGTGACAAATTCATGTAAGATAGAAATTGACAGATCGAATTTGTCCTCTTTGAGTGATAAGTGGATGCTGTCGGCGTTTACAGAACCGCGAAATCTCTTTTCGATGCACAGGTATTAATTTGTAAACTTCCTGTCTTTTTTTCGAACTTTTGTATTTATGAAAAACGTTTAACAATATTCACCCCCCAAATCAAAATTCTAATAGTCACTACAATTCCTTCACTTTCAAATGCAAGAAATTTAATTTAAATCGGTCCAGGGGTTATCTGAAAAATGTCACAGTTTCGACCTAAAGCGAAGCATCGATTGCGACTGCAAATTAGTAGACAGCTATACAAACTAAGGATAGTAGTATTATGGGCCGTATGAACTTGTAAAGGTTCGCTGACTAACTAAATTATCAAACACGGTGTAACGCGTGCACAGGTAAACAGAATACATCTCGCTCGATGACCGCGAATACTCGCTGTTGGAGTGCGGCAGCGAGGAGTAGCAGCGATCGAATTGACCTACGTGCCGCCTCTTGCTTCAACGCTAACTGAACGTCGCGGCGACGATGTTACCTTGTTTGTACTTTACACGGAACCTCACAACAACGTCCACGACTGCATGCGAACACGGCACACATGCACTGGAGTTTCCATATAATTGCTATCGCGTTTCTCCGTTTTGTATGTATTTGAATGAGCCGCTTCGGAGTTGGGCACCATTTAAAGCTTCCTCTTAAAGGGTGCGGGCTCTCAGCCAGCAAAGACCTGAGAGGTGCTTCCTAAAGGGTTGAAGAGCAGACGGCCTATTCCTCTGCACAGCCACTTCCCTCGCCGCACGTTGTCGACGTCTCAGACTCTTCTGGACGCTGTACCTCTCACTTTTCCTTGCGTCGTTCACAGTGTACACCGCTTGCATGCAGTGACCGTACATGCAATCTTACAGCGACGACGACGTCGAATTTTCGCATGTAATGTTCTTATAACTGCTATTCCAGTTAATGCGAATATTGTGACGCACTGGCGTATACACCTTTGACCATGTCATGCAACAAGGAGGGCTATGAAACAATCAAATGCGAATTGAAGCGATTGTACCGCAAATAAACACGGAAAAAATAGCAAGGCGCTGGAGCCTGCGGTGTAATAATACGTACACCGCGGGCGCTAGCGCCCGCGACGTGCGTAACAACCAACTCTACCAAAAGACGTTTTACAGAATTCAATACATACCTCTAAATGCCGTCTGAAGTTGCTTGTATTCGTCCTGCTGCTGGATTTGTTCTGCTTACAATGCTTGCACCTGTAGACAAGCTTCTTTCCGTCTGGTGTGCTTCCGACATAGTCGTAGTGATCTTTCAGGTCTGCAGATACACGGTGACGCGGCGAGCAAACCAAATCGGCCCTTTCTGCGGGGCTCTCATCCTCCATTCTGCACGTCCACTTGACGATGCGGGCGCGTTAAGAAGCTCGAGGGCTCGTGCGCCCTTAAGTCGGCTGGGTGCGCTCCAACTAAACTAAAGCTTAAACTCCCTAGGCTCCAAAATGCGCGACCTTTTATTGGCGAAGGGCGAGGGCAGACAGCTGCGCGTTCCTATTGGCGGAGTGAAGTTACGTGGTGACTAACAGCAGCGTCAATAAAGTGGGAAAACAACTACCGCCGCCCCTGCAAGGCATTGCCGACAAAGATCAGAAACAAGTTCCGCGCTCCCCAGTTGTGATCACGCGGCGACGCCGGAACCGCTAAAGCGTTTTGCCGCAAAGAGCGAGAATACCTGGTGAGCGGCGTTGATAAACAACCTCACGGCAGCGCCAATAAAGTGGGAAATCAACTACCGCCGCCCCTGCAAGGGATTGCCGACAAAGATCAGAATCAAGTTTCGCGTTCCTAGGTTGCGATCATGCGGCGACGCCGGAACCACTAAAGCGATTTGCCGCAAAGAGCGATAATACCTGCTGAGCGGCGTTGATAAACAAGCTAATGGCAGTGCCAATAAAGTGGGAAATCAACTACCGCCGCCCCTGCAAGGGATTGCCGACAAAGATCAGAATCAATTTTCGCGCTCCTCAGTTGCAATCACGCGGCGACGCCGAAACCGCTAAAGCGTTTTGCCGCAAAGAGCGAGAATACCTGGTGAGCGGCGTTGATAAACAACCTAACGGCATCGCCAATAAAGTGGGAAATCAACATCCGCCGCCCCTACAAGGGATTGCCGACCAAGATCAGAATCAAATTTCGCGCTCCTCAGTTGCAATCACGCGGCGACGCCGAAACCGCTAAAGCGTTTTGCCGCAAAGAGCAAGAATACCTGGTGAGCGGCGTTGATAAACAACCTAACGGCATCCCCAATAAAGTGGGAAATCAACATCCGCCGACCCTGCAAGGGATTGCCGACAAAGATCAGAATCAAGTTTCGGGCTCCCCAGTTGTGATCACGCGGCGACGCCGGAACCGCTAAAGCGTTTTGCCGCAAAGAGCGAGAATACCTGGTGAGCGGCGTTGATAAACAAGCTAACGGCAGTGCCAATAAAGTGGGAAATCAACTACCGCCGCCCCTGCAAGGGATTGCCGACAAAGATCAGAATCAATTTTCGCGCTCCTCAGTTGCAATCACGCGGCGACGCCGAAACCGCTAAAGCGTTTTGCCGCAAAGAGCGAGAATACCTCGTGAGCGGCGTTGATAAACAAGCTAACATCAGTGCCAATAAAGTGGGAAATCAACTTCCGCCGCTCCTGCAAGGGATTGCCGACAAAGATCAGTTTCGCGCTCTCCAGTTGCGATCACGCGGCGACGCCGAAACCGCGATAGGGACGTTGCTGGAGGCTGGCACAACACGCTAAAGCTAAAAATCAGTTCCATTTATCTCCGCAAGAAGGTAGCGACAAGTTTAAAACGCTTCTTGTAAGTCCTAAGTCGTGGCAGCACCTCCCGCCGAGCATGCATCATCATAGTGGCGCGAAATTGCAAACTGAGGGCCGTAAACCGTACCCGTATGCCTAAGACCTTGCGGGCAGTGTTGTACGGAACGTCGTTCCAAGGAACGGCGTTCCTGGAACTATAGTTCCTTTTTGGAAGAACGAAGGAACGCTATCGTTACTTTAAAGCTTGGTGGAACTGTAACGGTAACGCGTTACATTTATGAAGTAACGGCAAAGGGAACGATGTTCCTTCTGTAAGCGTTCCACAGGCGTTCCACGTGCAAGACAGATAGGGCAGGCTGCAACCGCCGATGATGATGATGATGGTTCGGTAGGAAAGGACGCTAATTTCTGCAGCCCATGAAGGGAGCGCGGCTAAGCGTCCGTGGGAGTGCGGGAAAGGGAGTGAAATAGATAGAGAGGAGAGAAAGGCCGTAGTGGAGGGCTCCGGAAATTTAGACCACCTGGGGTTCTTTAACGTGCACTGACAACGCACAGCACACGGGCATCTGGCATTTTCGCCTCCATCGAAAATGCAACCGCCGCGGCCGGGATCGAACCCGGGTTTTTTGGGTGGCAGCCGAGTACCGTAACCACTACACCACCGCGGCGGACTGCAACCGCCGAGGCCGAGCCCCGAGTCCCCGCATTCCTGTTAGCGGTCTCCCTCACTCAAAAGAAAACCATACGCAAAATGCCATTCCTTTAAGCCGAAATCGCATGTGCGCGATTTCGTGCGCGACCGCGACGAGCGACGCGATATATGACGAAATTGGTCGTCGCACGGCGGGTCGCTTGGTCGATCGCTCGGTTTTTGGAAATCTAGAAACTGTCGCTCGTCGCCCGGAAGTCGTACGAGCGACACCCAATCGCAAGCAGCCGGCCGGTACAAGCTGTGCGTGAGTGACGCACTGCCGGTTTTCACACAAGCGCGCTTGCAAAGAACAGTCAGCAATTACTGAAAGCCAAGAGAAACCAAACCTAGTACAATACACCCAAACCTATTTGATGGTACTTTTCGCGGCTGAACAGTCGACTTTAAATTATTAATGCGTGCATCAACCCATTTTCGGTGCACAGTAGCTGGCAACACCGTGGAGCCGTCACTTGATACATCGCTCGAGCCGTCGCTTGCATGAGGTTTGATTTTTCAGGCGACGAGCAGTGCGACGGGCACATCGGTCGCGTCGCTCATCGCGATAGCGCACAAAATCACGTGCATGCGGTTTCCGCTTAAATCTCCCTCTTCGAGGCTTGGACGAGGGCGAAGCTACTCTTTCACCAATGAAGGCACACCACGTAAGTGTATCCCGTTACTCCCTTACGGCGGCCGCACCTTGTGCCTGGAGAAAATTACACTATCTCCCGCTAAAGAGGACCATGAGGCGATGAGAAGCAGCACGGGGGGTGCACACCGCGTTTGCATCGGTTTGACTAGGTGTCGCGTTTACATCGGTGGTGGTGGTTGTGGTTCGGTTAGGAAAGGACGCTAATTTCTGCAGCCCATGTAGGGAGCACGGCTAAGCGTCCGTGGGGGTGGGGGAAAGGAAGTGAAAGAGATAGAGAGGAGAGAAAGGCCGTAATGGAGGGCTCCGGAAATTCAGACCACCTGGGGTTCTTTAACGTGCACTGACAACGCACAGTACACGGGCCTCTGGCATTTTCGCATCCATCGAAAATGCGACCGCCGCGGCCGGGATCGAACCCGCGTATTTTGGGTGGCAGCCGAGTACCGTAACCACTACACCACCGCGGCGGACTACATCGGTTTGACGCTAGCCGACGCTGCCTGCATCAGCGTTGTCTCTCGCGGGCGAGGGCGCGTTCTCGTTCCTTGCGAGCTGGTAAAGCGTTCACCGAAGAGCGTTTCCATAGTCAACGCGCGCCGTTCGGAGAGGAGAGCTGGAATGCCGAGAGGAGATGAGACAAGGGAGAGGAGGGGGAGGAGGATGCGCATGCGCAGTGCGGGTGTGGACGCCGCACGGCATATGGATGGAAGAAGGGAGCGGCATAGCCCCGACCAGCAGCTGCTTTGCATCTAAAAGTGTCTGGCTGTCCACGACAACGCAGGCGGAACCGCAGCCAGCCGCTAAATTCCTTTCGTCCCTTCAGATCCTGACGCCAAGGCTCCCTTCGAAATAAGACACTGTCAACGCGCGCTTTACTATCGGCGCTCAGTGCAGTGGTTCCGAGAATTCGGTTACGGCTCCGATGTGTGGGCCTCGGCATCAATGGCATTTTTTACGCAGGAGACCGCTCGGCAAATCAGACGAGCAGCGGCAAATGTTACACTGCGGAGGCTATAGTTGCACCCTCTTGTGAAGTCAAGGAAGGTAACGTGACGTGGTTAGCAGGCAGTAGGAGCTCGATGAACGTAGCTGTGCACGGGTTAGCTACGCGTAGCAGCCGGAAACGTAAACCACAAGCGTTTGGAGAACAAAAATACACGCCAGCAAGTACGATCAAGTCGGCTGGGGCATGTTAACAAACTGGCGGCCCGGTCTCTTGCAAAACGTCCAACTGGAGATCGTTGAGAAGATCGGCTGCTGTGTTTCTACGGACGCTCTTGGCTGCTTGCTTGAGTGAGGGATTGCAGGATTCTCCGAAAGTCGTGGAGCAAGCTACCGTTCCGACGCGGCGTCCTCTGCTCAACACGCTGCCGGCCTCCGCTGATGGGCCGACAACGTCGGCCGAAAACGGGCAAACTTGACCCTCTCGCTGCGACGAAAGGGGTCGACGAAAGGGCTGCTAATGATGGAGCAACTCCCAGACGACAGCAGGGGCGCAGGAAAGCGCGAGCGAGGAGACCGACGACATGGGGAGGGATAACAGTCGTTCGCTTTGTCTGAGCCAGTCTGAACAGCAAGTAAGGGTCGTTCTGAAGGCTGAACACACTGTAGAGATCTTTCACTTGACATTTTAAAAATGACGGAGCACCTGTTCCTCTTGTGCCACCTATATTCTGTTGCAATGAGTGCCGATGTGGAATTATAGATTTCCTCCTGGACATGGCTACCCCTGATGTTTAAACTGAATGAATACAACTGTAAATTGAACAATCTCACGCCTGTGTTTAGTCCTATGTACGACTTGTGCTCTATCAAACAATGCAAGTGGAGTGTCGAAAAGATCGGCGAGAAGCTTGAAGAAGCACGTGCACGTATGTTTTATTTATTGTTCCTTATTCGCATAACGAAAAGGGAGCTTTGTGTTCTAAGTGTAATTGGTCCATTTTTTTACATTCTTCTTCACATTAGATATCATTTCTACTATGTATTATCTCATAAGAACTAGAGCCACGCTCAGTAGCACGAGCGCACGTTTTTGCTACTTGCATGGTTGTGCGGTTGTGCCGCTGCGAACCTTTCACGTGTGACATAGGTCATTTTTGCTTGCAGACATCATTTCTTGGTTGGTGTCCGATGAAATTATGCATGCGGGGCATTTTATTTATTTATTTCCCACACATCAATGTCATTTCGCCATTGCGTGAAAGAGGGGCTGCTGTACAAATTGAACAGACAAACTGTTGAACGTGCAAACCAGCCCAAAAGGACGACGGATTGAAGAGAGAAGTGACACCCACAACGGCTGGACTAACAATTGTGCTTTATTAACAAAAAAATTCACAGCATATCCACGGAATGAAAGAAGATGAGTGGGCGAAGCTCCTCCGGATGTTCATCGTAGATCGTGCCGAGTTCCGGATTAATTTAGTTAACACGCACGCTACGAATCCTTATGGTTCAACTATGCACAAGTGAAATCTCCCACCGGCACTTCATTGCAAGTCAAGATCCAGTGCCTATATGTATATATGTTTTTCAATCAAGAAACTCGCTAGAAGACGCTACCTGCGTTAAGCTTGTCTCTCGCGGGAGAGGGCGCGTTCTCCTTCTTTGCGAGCCGGTGGAGCGTTCATCTCAGAAAGATGATGATGATGATGATTGTGATTCGGTTAGGATAGGACGCTAATTTCTGCAGCCCATGTAGGGAGCACGGCTGAGCGTCCGTGGGGGTGGGCGAAAGGGAGTGAAAGAGATAGAGAGGAGAGAAAGGCCGTAGTGGAGGGCTCCGGAAATTTAGACCACCTGGGGTTCTTTAATGTGCACTGACAACGCACAGTACACGGGCCTCTGGCATTTTGGCCTCCATCGAAAATGCGACCGCCGCGGCCGGGATCGAACCCGCGTTTTTTGGGTGGTAGCCGAGTACCGTAACCACTACACCACCGCGGCGGACATCTAAGAAAGAGCGTTTCCATAGTCAAAGCGCGCCTTTCGCTCTCTCTCTCTGTCTCTCTCTCTCACAATACAGCAGATGGAAGAGTGGGAGAGGTAGCGAGCCGGGAGGCACGCGCCGAGCGCGAGCGCTGCCTCCCGGCGGCGCGAGGTGGCTACATACACACTACTACTACTACTACTACTACTACTACTACTACTACTACAGAGGAGGGAACGACCCACACCCTAAGGAGCTTCGCCCCTAAAAACCGTCTTGCAGGAAAACCAGGCGAGCACGCGCCGACCAACCAACCAAAGAACGAACTCAGAAGCTAAGTTACTTGTGCAACAATGACAGTGAAGCAGTGCTGACACAGTTGGCACCTTGCCTGATAATGTGATAAGCCTCGAGAATTTCGCGCTTAAGTTTACCCTTACCTCCACCAAGTATTCTAGTATTGGAAAAAAGCGGGACACATCCACACTGCCGACAATGACGGGACAGATCAGCCCCGTCCGAAGGGTTCAATGAGCAGTCGTGCTCGCGCAGCCGATCGTTAACACATCTGCCAGTCTGGCCGATGTAAACCTTTTCCAGATTAGCGGAATCTCGTACACAACACGTTTGGTTCCGTGTAATGTTGTAACCCATCTGTGTTTATATTGTGAAGAGCCGTGTTTGTGTACGTTTTGTGTAACTGCCTGTTTGACGAGAATATATTTGTTTTGTCTGATCACCCTTGGCTCTGACTCGGTCTTTGAACGGCTCCTGGCGTTTTGCTAGTGTGCTGAAGGGGACCAAAACCTAATTGTCCAGTCTTTCGTGCGACCATTCCCGGGGGATTAATACGTTAGTCCTTGGGACCTTCTCCGGCGATTGCGTCCCGTGCCTCACAGCTCGGGATTGGTGACACTATTCTGACTGCTCATGGAAGACCCATAATGTTTTGCATTTGTAATAGACTAGAGCCAAAGTCGCAGTGAACATGTCGGGACTACGTTCGGTGCTCTTTCAAAATATGTCAAGAAGCATATAGTGTCATATTTTTTACCTCCAGATAATAGGGATGGTCGATTAAATTTTTTAATCGATTAATCGTTAATCGTTCGCCGATTTAGCCTTTAATCGATTAATTGCTTTCGCTGTTGTGTTTTAATCGATTAATCGATATTTTTATAAGTGCTTGAAAAATGATGCCTTGTTGTTTGAGAGGCGTTGCTTGTGTTTGATATCGGCGCAAGTATTTATCCGACGCGCTAGAGCTCACATGTGCGCATTAGCGGCTTCGTAAAAATTCGCACTTCCGCCCACTGAACACAGGGAGTCCATCGTCTTTGGATGTTGTCAAGGGTCCAAGATTCCGTGGATGGCCATGATCCACGGACGATTCGGCAGCCGGTCGCATTTCCTCGGAGTCTGCCTACTAGAGCGAACCGAAATCGAAGGCGCTTTCGGCGACCACACTGGTTGGAAAGTCGCACCGGAAATATGCAGTGTGGCCGAGGGTGAGGAAATCCCGAGAAATGTACAAAAAAGAGACGAGGAGGAAAGGAAAGTTGAAGAAGCTCGCTGTTGTAGGGACGGCAACATTTCTCGGTTTGCCTGTTAGATTGTGGAAGCCCTCGATAACACTATAAACACGAACTGACGTAATCTCTTCCTTGAGGTCACTCATGCGAGATTGCACAGTAACATACTGGTCATCAGTGCAAGCCATTAGTGCAGACATCTGCGGAAAATAGAGTGACGCGAGTTTTTCCTCCAGGCTATAATAAACGGCAGCTGCGCCAGTATATGCTGCATAGGTTTCACCTGGTCGCCGACTTAACTCGGCGCTACGCGCACCTTTTCAATCGCGCATGCAGCTTGAAGTGTGAACGCTGTCTAAGGTAACAGATTAGAACTCATAGTATTTCGCGGTTGTACTCCATTCGTGCCACAGCAGTAGACGGCGACCTCAAGGCTGGTTGACGTGGGAGTACAAGCAATAGATCAAAGCTGTATTTCACCCGAAATAGGCGACCATACAGAATTACCAAATTCTACAGGGTCATTTTTTTTTCAAGGGAAATCGTCTGGGCGTTAGACGTTCGGTATACCAATGCGCAAAGTTGCGGATTATGAAAAGCGACTGTTAGACTTAGATGCAGCTAAAAGTGGCTTCTTTCCATTATGCGAATATTAGACCTTTTTCATAATCATCGAGTGCGTTTCCCTGCACCGCATATTCACCCAACTAATGGCGGCCTCTGTCACGTCTCAAGTGGAGGCGAGGTCCCAGTTACACGTGCTGGAGTTTGACTATTATGAGTGTTTATGTCAAGAGAGATGAGTCGACATTTTCCGTGTGATAGCACGCTGTTTTGCAGAAGTGAATAGCTGCAATAAGTTGGGCTAACTGCATTGCAGGGAAGCTAGCATTACAGTTATCAATGGGTATATAGGCGTTAAGGCGGGCAGTTGGGCTAGTTGGTATCAAGCGTAATGAAATGTGATTACTAGCGTCTATGTCCCCTTTGCGCAAGCAGTCATGTCTTACTATGTATATACGGAGCACTCCTTATACCCATCATCATGCTTCATCACTCTTTTTCCTTTGTTGCGTTGTCTCCAAAGTAGAGTAGAAGGCCAGGGCGTACTAGATCAGGCCACTCTCTCTACCTTCCAGTACATTATCTCTCTTTCTTTCGTTGGTGACAAATAATCTTTAGTTCGCTAAGAAGTAAAATACAACGACAATAAGAACTCAACCAGTCAAGAAATAGGCGGCGCATATTACAATGTGGCACTTACACAAGAAGCAAAATCTGGGGGTTAAATAAAACGGTGTAGGCGACGGATATCGGGTCGAGTTCATTTCTATCTCTATGGGGTATGGCCGCCTGCGGCTCCGGGCTCCTTCCACTTGCGTAGAAATATACACTCGACATCTGCGTCTCGGCGTATCGCGCGCCTTGCAATCATGCGCTCCGGCCAAGGGGCGGTGTTGGGATGGGGGGGGGGGGGGGTGTAATGGATTAATCGAAGACCTTTAATCGATTAATTCGATTAATTGAAAGGGAAAAATCGATTACGATTAATCGATTAACGGTGTGTATTTAATCGATTAATCGTTCATCGATTTTACCATCCCTACCAGATAATCTCCTGCCGGTAAGGTTCAAGTCCGCACAATGTACGTAGCTCGAAGTCACTTAATTTAAGCTCACAATTATCCGACGCTATTTTCAATTTTAAGAATCAAATGTAACGTAAATGTAAGGACACGTTCCAATTTCCGAAGTGTAACTGGAACGCGTTCGTTTCTGATTAAAGGAACTTCTAACGGAAACGCGTTACAAAATTGGGAAGGAACGAACTCATTCGTTCCTGTTTTGGAGGAACGTGTAAACACATGCTTGCGGGACAGAAAACCGACGCCGTACATATACAGCAAGAACCTTCAAAGGGTTAAACTGGATTACTAGCGAAGTGAAATAAAATCTGCAAAGTGTTCCAACTCACTAGTCTCTTCAGGGCTGGAAAAGTAAGCACAGAGACATATTTCCGCACCCTAAACTCCTCGCTGCTCCGCTCCCTCTCGTCAATTGACACTCGCCTTCAAGTTTCGGCGCTTCATCGGGTGGCGTGGAGCCGCTTCCTACAGTTTCAGCAAATTGAGACATTATATAATAGCTTCTGCTGTTTGTACGTGGGTTTTCACCGTACTTAATACTGTGCAATACTTGAGAAACAGCGAGAGAGCGCAGTTAACTTGCCCGGAGCAAGTGATTTTATATGGTACTTCAGCAGCATTTCTGCTGTTTTCTCTCTCGCTCTTTTTTCTTTTTTTTTTTGTCGCATTCTGTTGGCTGAGTCCTGCCAGTCGGAAGTGTTTTGAAGCCAAGTAGCTTTCTCCAGCCGTGCCAAACTTGCGCGTACGACATTGCTGTAGTTTGTGCAGTTTTGTCGCGCATTTATTTATTGTGCGTACGGCTCTTTTGAAAAATCCTTCTCGTTGTTAGGCCGGCCAAGGGTGACAAATGTTTCGTTTCCTGCAGCGATAAGAGCTCGGATTAAATGTGTTTCAGTTTATTGAAGCAGGCGAAGGAAACTAGCATAGGGTTTGTTTTTATGGGAATACTGCCGATCTCACAAGAGATCGTGGCAGGCTGGTCATACATGTAAATCCAAAAGAAACACAATCAAGCAATTTCAAAAATGGAAAACACTAGCAGAATTAATGCATGAAATTAATAGTATCACTAAGCTCTGTGTGAGTAAAAAATAGAAATCACGAGAAATACAATGAGACGATGCGCGATGATGTGATCACATTATTCACCCAAAATGCCGATACAGGTTTTTAATAAAAAATGTTCACCGAAACTGCTGAGCATGTACATCCATTTCCACTACAGCAAATGCTACTTTTCGCTTGTGCGGCAACCGTGAGCGCGAGCGCAAGGCGCAGAGATTCCAAAACTGGGCAAGCGAAGACACACGCAGACGGCTCCAAAGAGCCGGGAGACGTAAGGCGCCTCGGCTTTGGGGAGGCGCCGACGAGTCGGCGAGACATGCGTGTTGGAAGTCATGCAACCCCAACTGTGTGTGTGCGTGCGTGTGTCTACAAGCGGCCCGCCTATTCCTCCTTCGGACGCACACCCCATCTACCTTTACTTCTCCCCTGCCGAAGCGACATGTTGGCGCCGGGTGCTTGCAGGTGCGCGCATGAGGCCGTTGGGCCCATTTGTGGTCCGATCTTGCACCTGCGTTCCTGACTGGACCAGACCGTGTCTCGTATTACAGACCGCCGTGTGAATATCCGCATTACTGGAGTTAATGCAGCCGCTGATTTAGACGATCGCACCAAGGCGCCCTTCAGTTACGGGCCTTACAGGCGGGCGATACTTACATCAAAATTGCGGAGCGGCGCACTTGGTTTACGTCGCCATGGCAACAGGAACAGCAGCCGCGCGGCGCCCCGTCTTCAAAGCACCTTTTTTTGTGTTTCCGTATTATTGCAGCGCCTTGTTTGGCTCGCCAACTCCCCGCCCCCTCCCCGCCTTTTGTTTTTCTTTTTTTGCCTCATGTTGCGAGTTTCTTGCGTTCAGCTTCGAAAGACACTTGGAGGTTATTTAACTTCAATGGTGTGGTACGGCATGAGACTTACCCATCTTTACGCGTTGTCGCTGGGCAGTAAGACATTGCAAAACTCATGTGCCGATCGGCATCAGCGCGGCATTCGCTTCCGTGCAAGAGTTCGGGAACGGTAATGTGGGAACTGTGCGTGCGCAGAAACGCGCAAAATAAAGTCATACGCGCAAGGAGAGAATGAAAACAAAGTTATTCGCGCCGGTATGCGCACAAAGGGGTGATGCATACAAGAATTAAAAGTAACGGAAAAAGTAAATTACTCAAGTGGTCAAGTGCAGTCTTACGTGCAGTGGCACCACAAACATTTCAGTCACTGTCGCCAATGGTTTACAGGAGTATCGACTGTCTTCATTTCACAATTTCTTAGCCACGACTGGTACTTTATTATGCAAAGAGGGCGCAAGGGAAACGAGAGAAAGATTAGAGAAGGTCATAGGTCCTTAATAATGTGACATTGCCCCGCCACGGTGGTCAAGTGGCTACGGTACTCGGCTGCTGATCCCAGGGTCGCGGGATCGAATCCCGGCCGCGGCGGCTGCATTTCGATGGAGGCGAAATGTTGAGGCCCGTGTGCTGATGATGAGGCCCGCTGGATACGTTGCTAATCGATCGGCCGTGGCTGTGCGATGTCAGTGCGCGTTAAAGAACCCCAGGTGGTCAAAATTTCCGGAGACCTCCACTACGGTGTCTCTCATAATCAGAGCTGGTTTTGGGACGTTAAACCCCACAAATCAATAATGTGACATTATTTTGATTCAGAGATAGCATGCAGCAACGAACATCGCCGTGCCTAAACGAAGCTTGTATTAATGCAGACATAAGGAACAATAGCAATCCCAGGTAAACTGTTCATTAATAATGTGCACATAATTATGTAAAATAAGATTATGCTCGAAGTGCTTTTCGCACACAGCCGACGTCTGTGAGACAGGCTTGTCTTTACAGCGCAGGTTCTGTTCCCATTTTCTGTGATTCTCGTCCTTTGGGGCTCTAAAGGGCGACTGCGTGCGCCCTTCATGCTCCCTATTGCCAGGGTAGCCGGTCTTGCAGCCTGGCGCGTAGCAATACAATAAACCGTTGCAGATTATATGGGGTTCGAGGAGGCACGAGCGCAACTCCGAACAAAAACAATAAACTGAAAAGCTACCAGAGCAGCGAGCTTAAAGATATTGAGTTTGTGAGAGAGGAAAAGGAGAGCGAAATTGTAGGAGATGATGCAATGCCTAGCAATGCGGCAGAAGCACGTAACCACAGAATGAACGGAGAGAAAGTAAAGGAACATCGGTAGTCGCGATGCTATGTGGGAGCGACATAACGCCGTATGATAGCTCACTTTGAGAAGCGAGAAAGGAGAGGAGACTGGAGGTGATGTAATGCGGAGAAGACATTACTAAGATTACGCTGCATGATCAAAGACCTGTGGGGGCTTATGACGTTGCTTATGATAGGTCAATGACAAGTGAGAAAGGAGTGGGGTCTGGGCGTGGTATGATGCGGGCACATCCAGACATCGCACCGGAAGCATTGAGCCTTACATCTGCGTCATCTGCATTTGTTCGGCCCCTCCTTCTTTTCGAAAACTTTTCATTGATACAAGAACGTAGTTTTTACTAGACTGAAATCAATAGACAGCTATTACTGGCCCAGCTGCGCGGAGAAAGAGGTATTTGAGGAGAGGAAACTGCTATACCAGTTGGTATACGTGTTATGTGGCTATACCGCGGCAGCGGGCGACGGCGGGCCGGTAACGCTTGGGCGGTGAAGAAGTTGATTTTTTCTTCGCATCACGAAAGATGACGCTTCCGGCGTGTTGCCATCGTTTACATGTCATCCTATGGGCGAGACGCATAATAATCGCGTTACCGTCTCATATATTGCAAATTTTCTCAGTCTGTAGCATTAATAGGCGCAGCGGACATTTTAGCTGCAGTTAGTAATAAGTTCTCACTTAATTACGTGCTGCACAGTGCTTGGAACGAGCTGCTTGCAGTCACTCCAGAACAGACGACGCATGCCTCTGGATGTTACTTGCTTGCGTATTGTGAGCACGCACGGGTAAATGAATGGCCTTGGGAAGAAAGGGCGTGAATGCTGCCGCTTATTCATTGTGATCTGCTGAATCGTAGAACTCTCACGTGATTCCGCAGTGTGCTGCGCGGGCAGCTTCTCAAACTTTGCACGCGCTATTCGTGCTTCAACAAAGGCGTGCGCTGTCCAGGATTTCCATCACCTCCGCTTTAGGGACAGAAATGTGTTGTGCCAAACCTTAGCATTGGCTCATGGTGCAAGGTGAAGCTGATTGCTTTCAAATATTCCCAGTGGCTCGGTGAAATTGGAGGTGTACGCTCATGCAAAACCAAGGAAAGACCAAGGGCTCATGCCCCGTGACTATGTTTGCGAGAAGCATTTCTCGGAAAATTGGATAACGCGGCCATGTCAAAGCGAGCATGGTCACGAAGTCTTCGACAAACCGAAACGGCCTGTCTTCTCGGAACTAGACGCCGGCCGTCAATATTCCCGCGCTGTCTCAGCCAGAGATTTATACACCCCTGATCCCCGAACACTTCCATAACACCCCTCGTTGTTTATTCTTACATGCCCCTGAAAATTCTCCAGATAACTAATGACTTGGTTTCCACGTCCCCCCACCTCCCCCAAATCAAATTTCTAGATAATCCCCTGGCTCATCACTTGTTTTCTATCCGAAAAAAAAAGGAACGATGAAGAAATGCCACGGCCCACTTGACCTGTCGTGAAGTGCGGGGAACGTGCACACGCGGAGACTTGGGTTGTTAAGACACAAATATGCTTGATGCTTGCCACGATGAGGAAAATGAGGTGGTGCGTCCTCTCACGTCCCACGAGTCCACTGTGTTATGATCGGCGTGGGCCCCCCATGGATGTGGTAGAGGAAGGCTGCTGGCGGTGGCCGCTGGATCTACCTTTCGAGGAAGATGACCGTGGGGAGCGCACGTGCCTGCTTTCCCACGAAATGTACTTCGTTGGGCTGCCGTCTCGGAGAGACAAGGGCATTGTTGGGCACTGCCGCAGCGGCCTTGTTCGCCGCTTGCCTCGAGCTTCCGACCGGCCCGCGTGATGTTCCCGGAACGCATGGACCGGCGGTGGGTCGTGCGGTGTGCGTGTTTGTGCCGCTTCTGGAAATATGAACTTCGCGGCAGCATCATCGCAGCGGGAGCGGTGCAGCAGCGCACTGGAGACAGGACTGCTGCAAACAGGTGGCTCTACGGCGGCCCCATTGTGAGAACACGGCGGTGTGTCGTCAAAAGGACGAGGCCGGGAAGAGCGCTTTTATTTGTGCTGTTGTTGTTTTCCAGCAAGCCGCTTCTCCGGGAATCAGCATCGGCTGCCACTTGGGCCACGTCATCCCATGCCGCAGAGAAGCAACGAAGGCGGGGCGTGACTCCCTCTCCTCGAAGGCGGAGACGACCTTGGGATTGGTCCCTATTGTACATAGTATTGTATAAAATAAGGACACAGACGCGTTCGATCAGCTCTCATCATGTAAAATAAATCATCTTCCTTCTTCTCAATCGTCTTCGGTCTCGGAGTCCGCTCCTTGCAACGGCAACCTCTCCTACGAGTCGGGAGACGCAACGGCACCCCACGAGATCTCAACATTTGGATGGCAGCAGCTGGGATGGACCTGGTGACACGGCACTGCATTTGCGGGTGAGCGTTTGGTTTTTGTCTTAGGATTTGCCAGGCTTCAAATTCTGGGTCAATAATTTGAATTCCTGGGGATCTGTAGTTGTTCGGACAAAAAGTGTGTTCGTTTAAGCAAAAGGCATCGCTAAGCAGTGACCATGGATCTGAGGAAGTTGCGAAAGGCGGAATTGTCGCTGTTATGTGAGGAGTTAGCTCTTGAATGGGACGAGACGATGAAAAAGAGGGAGCTCTTGAAGCAAATAGAAGAAAGTGGTAGCAGTGCAAAAAGCATAGAAGTGGCGTGGGAACTCGTTCAGAAAGATCTGAAAGAGGAGGAAGCTAAGAGAATAGACGAGAAAGAAAGGGCAGAAGCCAACAGAATATACGAGAAAGAGAAGGAAGAAAGAGCGATGAAGTGGCTGGAGCTCGAAATTGAGAGGCAGCGTTTCATGGGTCAAGGAGCAACAAACAGCATTCCTGAAAGAGCAAGCGAGGTAGGATCTTATGTTATGGACAGGTCGATTCAGCCCTACAAAATTGGAGAAGATATAGGCTTGTTTTTGGTTAATTTTGAGAGGGCCTGTCAAAGGAACGGCTTCGCTCTGAGTACGTGGTCACAGAGACTGTTGACGTTGCTGCCCTGTGAAGCTGCTAACGTTGTGGCGAGACTTAGCGCAAGGGAGGCGGACGATTACGAAAAAGTAAAGTCGACCCTCCTTAAGAAGTACCGGCTTTGTGCGGAAGCGTTCCGTCAGAGGTTTAGGGACGCGACGAAAAAGTTGGATGAGGACTATGCGGAATTTGCATATGGGTTGAAAACCAACCTCACAGAGTGGCTCAAAAGCGCGGAGGTATACGAGAGCCGAGATAAGATCGTTGAGTGCATTTGCCTAGAACAATTCTATCAGCGCCTTCCCCAGTCAATTAAATTGTGGGTGCAGGATCGGGATGGTGTCGACAGGGTCGAAAAGGCTGCCGAGCTGGCGGACGAGTACGCAAGGCGCAGGAAATTGAATGCGGAAGAAAGTAAGTTCAAGCGGGGAAATACATCGCGGAAATATTTTCCCACTAAGAAACCTTCACAAAGTAGGAATCCAGAACAGGCAGAAACCGCGAGAAGGGCGCCAGAAAAAAATAAGCACTCGAATGAGAGTGGCTCGAGTTCCGAGATGGCGCAGAAGGCAGTCAAAAAGCAGTTCGAAGCAAGGCCACCTTTGAGGTGCTACAACTGTCAGGGGCTAGGGCATGTCTCTGCAGTGTGTAAGAAGCCGCGTGTCGTGTTTTCGTACGTGGACAGTAGCAAAGAGAATTTAGAGCTTCTCCGACCGTACCTGCATGATCTCAAAGTAAACGGAAAGCCCTGTAGAGTGCTTAGAGATAGCGCCGCTACCACGGACGTCGTGCATCCGTCCTATGTTGCCGCTGAGGACTTCACAGGGGAAGTAACATGGATAAAGCAGGTGCTGGAGGAACACAGTGTTTGCTTGCCAATGGCAAAAGTAACGATTTCCGGCCCATTCGGAGAACTCGTGACAGAAGCCGCTGTCTCGAAAATGGTGCCAGTAGAGTACCCCTATTTGTTCTCCAATCGGTCTGACCGTCTGTTGCGCGAACGCGGTCAGAAATTTGGAGAGGGAACAGTGCAGGCGTTAACTCGGTCTAAAACACGCGAGCTTGCTGCGCAGCTATCGCAAAATCTGGCAGAGAGCACACCGGAAAGCGAACAAACAGCTCCTAAATCAGCAGAGGCGACAGTGCACTGTAAAAAATTTCCGTGAGACTACGGAAACCCTGCAGGTAAAAAAACAGAGAATTTTTCTGTTGCCGAAGCTACTGCGGAACTTGCCGTTAACATACGGAATCATGCTTCTGTTGCATGTTTTACGGACATTCTACAGGTAAATCCACGGAAACGTCGCTGTTTTGCTCGCTACCGCAGAACATCGTGTTTCAGTTTTTGAAACATCCGTATAAGCCTCTCGGTGCATAGGCGTGAGCCCTCTTCCACACACACACAACTGGATTAATGAAATGTGCACACAAATGCGTACTTTTTTCCATAGGACGCAAACGCCTACGTCCATATCACAATTTTGCGCACGCTCATGCGTGCTCATAAAGCCACGTGTGAAACTGCGCACGTAAGCAGCGTAGGCAGGGTGGCTGTGCAAAGCAACTCCAAAACAACAAACATGGCGGCTACCAAAATGGAGGCTTTGCTTCTCTTGAGCTGTGAAAGTTGCCTCTTATGGCCCACTTGTCATTAAGTGGAGAAGCGTCATATGCCAGACGAAGCTAGATAACCAAGTGGCAACATATACTACACTATGGTTGGAGCCTATATATCGAGAAGTTCGAGTGCATAAATACAAAGACGAAACGAACACATGAGAGTGAGGGCGCTGAACTTCCAAATGACTTTGTTCCAAACGTTCACATACTTGTGCTCTGCACACCAGGTTACATGCATTGCATGATGATGCAATGCATGTAACGTTTGCATGATGATGCGCGCAAATGTACCTGATATGCCGAACATGAACGTGTCACCGTGTGAAATAAATGAATCTGTCACTCGACCCTCCGACAAAATTAAATGCGATCTACCAGATGTTCAGAAAACTGTGCCGGACCATGCCTGCACAGTCGAATGAAGGTGTCGGTCTTTTTGCCAGCTATAATTCTTATATGGGGGAGGGAGAGAGGGAGATAATTGATAAGAAACACTGTTGAGCTCTCCCACAAAGCATTCTGCTGCACTATTCAACGCATCCTAACACAAGCCAGGCTGTAAGCGCGTTGTGGCAGAAGAATATCAGGTTTGTAAGTACGAGGTTGGGGGACGCTCCCACTACAGCACTTTTTCTACAGTGACTGCCATATCTTGCTGCAAGAAAGATGATCACTGAAATATTTTTATTCAAAAGATGGCTATGCTGGATTCTGTATCCAGATGGAAACTCATGTTTCCGGTCCTTTCCGACAAGAAAATTAATTCCAACTAAAAAAAATTGCTGTGAGATATATTTTGTTTGCAGCTTGCAAACTGTGATAAATTTCCAGAAGTGTGGAAATACTACTGGAAATTAGCAATTTGATCACAGTGCTAACTGCCAGAAATACAGCTGGGGTGTCACCAAATCTTCCAGTTGTGACATGCCATTTTTATCAAGAACCTAATACCGGTGTCATACGGGCACTTTTGATCGCGATCCAGGGGAGACTTGATCAACCACGCCAACACGGTCCTCTTGATTGCTGTAAGGGCCAAACGCTGTCAAGGCGGTCGCGATCTGTCTCCCAGATCGCAGTTGTTTGGCTGATGCTAGCGCGGAACTCGATCCCGATGAGTTTGGATCGCGTCGCAGCGTGCACTGTTGATTACGATCGTGAAATCCGATGCACATAGGCCCTGATCGTGGACGACGTTTAGTGCTCGAGCGACGTCGGCTTTAGGTAAACTCTCTCCAATTATTTGTTCTCCGCGCAAGTTTCGCGCAAGCGGGGAAAGCGTGGTGGCTGTATCAGAGCGGAAAAGAGGAATGCCAATCGCAAATAAGCGTCATTTGTAATATTAAAGCACCACCACCACCAACCGCGAACGAGAAATTCGGTCCTGGTAAGTTCGATCGCAATGTTAAAAAAAAAAGAGAGAGAGAGAAAGTTGAATCGAAAGTGTGCTGGTGATGGAAGCAGCGCTTCAGACGTGAACGTGTTCTCACATCGTCCTGTCTGAAGCGCTCTTCTATTCATTTCCAAAGATATACAGTTCAGTACGTCATTTTTATGCTTTCCTGCAACGACTGCTGCAAATGTTTCCATTTATGAGTACACTAGCGAATATTGTAGAGTTACTGGGAACATATACAGTAACTCTAGAATACTGCAAACACTAGCGCCCTCTGTCATGCCTCTTCGAGGGTGCTGAGCTAAACAAGGCTCATCCCTCTAGCGGTACCTGTTCGCGTCCGGAGGGAAAAAAAAAAAATGGCGCGCGCCGTGTTTTCCATGTGGCTGTACCCATGCCGGAAAAGCTTCTTTTTTTCCCCTCCTTCCATGCTGTTTTAAGAGTGGAATTGTTCGTAAATGTTTCAAACGATACGGATAGCGCTGTTGTCGCATTCCCTGGATCGTTTGTTGTGCCCAGCGGCCCTGGTTGTGTAACGGTGCCTTCTCCGTGTTGCCTCTGCAAGCGATTTGACATCTCGTCGTGATACCCAAAAGGTACGTTTGGTCACCCGCGTCTTGTTGAAGTGAATTTTCTTACGTGTTTGCTCTATGCATGACGTCTTTCCTCGTGCTGCTGATTGTCATCCTAGCGCGCGGTAGGGTCACGTTCAAGGTGGTTGCAAACAATTGCAAATGCTCGCCTCGTTGGCCAAGCGGCAATCGCTCACTGCTCAATTTTTCGGTCGCGCTTCTTGGGAGCCGATCAGACGCACACGCATAGTACGCCTGCATGTTTTACGAGTCGACGGCAGTGCGAGCACACGTGAACGGCATCAGTCGCGAGGCATCGTGGCGACGGGTTAGTCGCACCACGGCCGCACGATTAGCAACGCACGACGTGTTTTTATCGAGCGGCCGTGGTCGCACTTGTCGGTGTGGTCGCCGGTCGCCTCGAGTCGCTTTT
Organism: Hyalomma asiaticum; assembly: GCA_013339685.2. Lineage (NCBI taxonomy): Eukaryota > Metazoa > Arthropoda > Arachnida > Ixodida > Ixodidae > Hyalomma > Hyalomma asiaticum. The sequence continues at coordinate 22,660 of JABSTT010002475.1, forward strand.
TTGCTCGCCAGATGCAAATCGTAGCGCGCAGAGAGAGAGGAAGTTCGCAGATGTGACTGTGTCGTACACACGAGGCACATTGAAAACCTTTGGGCGTGAAATGAACGAGGACGAGGAACACACAAGGAAACAAGAGTGGCGCGAAGCAGGACTTGAGTGCTCTTCGTCCTCGCTCCTTTCGCGCCCAAAAGTTCTCGGCTATGAACTTAGCTAGCTCAAACCAAGATTCCAATAGGGACACGTACTTCACGTTCGTGGTACGTCCGCTCTAGAAGTGAGGCTGAGCACATCTGCTAATCGCAACTGTGAATTAGCCCTCGGTCATGTCGTGTCTGAAAGTGTTCTCGCTTGCGCGTGGTATGTATGAGCACGTGTGAAGTGCACAATTTGTGTAGTACAGTGCAGTGGTTGTTGTCTTTTTGCTACATGTTAACGCTTATTCCACCTCCTTTCTTTCAAATGTTATAGATTACATTACATATTTTCCTTGTGTAACGTGTGTTAGTGACCAGCTTATATGCACACACATACACGGTAAGTTGTACGGCAATCTCTTTTTAATGTGTTGTGTGTAAAAGAAACATGTAAACAGAGTGGTCGGTTTATGTGGTACATAATTTGACTCACTACATTTGCAGAATTATTTATTTCTAAATGGACATGACCCCATCACATTGTTTATGTAGTTCACACTGACTGCAACTGTTCTAAATGCCCAACACCTTATAGATTATTCACAAGTGTATTCGGCACCATGACACAAGGCCGTGCAAGAAGCAAGGACACGGTTTTGCTGAATGAGATGATTTCCCATTCTTGAAGTAAACAGCACGAAATGTAAAGGCAAGGAAGGAAGGCACTGACCATTGGGTGAGTTCTACTGAATTCCTCAAATGTACGACCACCAACCAAACAACTAAATAATTTCAAAGTAGTATGTAATAGTAAGGAAAAAAAAAGAACCTCTGTGGTGTGAGGTGTGTATCCAGGTCTTCATCCCTGAGGCATACAGCGTGACAGGTAATCTAGCAACATGATTTTCACGTGTCATGCTTATAGATAACATGTCATTCTCACGTAACACCTTGAGTTTGTACGGTGCTTGGCAATTTAAGCACTGTAGTTGGCCACATAGTGACCGGTGCGTTTTTGCACCACTGGAAAGTGCTGGGCAACCGGCTAAGGGTCATATGCTCTCTCATTTTGTAACAATGAGCCATCTCAATGTCACCAGCATTCAGTGGTTATTCAAACATTGGCTGATCAGACTAGTGTAGCATTTGCTTTGTTATTTAGGTTTTCCATGAGTTAAACTTGTACGCAATTGTCAGATATACATATGCAAAGCGTATCTTGGAGCCTCTGTGAAGCTTTCAAGAAGCGGTTAATCGAATGCCTTGTATTTGGGAAAAAAAATCCTTTGCTCAGCAAGCTAGGATACCATTCTTGAGGCAGATCACTTAAAGAGGGGAATTGATTATGGAGCCTCTTTCATTGTTAGGCAGAACCTATTCAAGCCACCTGATAATGAAGCCAAGCAATGCGTATGGGCCATTAGGAGGTGTGTTCAGAAAGTACTGTGCCTTTGGTCAGGAGAGATGTAGTTATGGAGTAGGAGGAACAAAATATAAAGTCCCTTCAAAATAGTTCCCTCGGTCGCACACAGACTTGTTTCAGCACTGCCACAGTTGTTAGAAAAACACTTTTCCATGGTATTTGTGGGAATGGTGATCAGCTGGGCCATCGCGCTTCACAGGATGTCTTCTCTCGACTTAAGCTGGGTCCCTTTCAGTTGCATTTTCATCATCAGAAACAGCTAAAAGTCACAGGTGGGCATGTTGGAGTGGAAGGAGGATGGAGGTGGCTGCCAAGCAACAGGGATGTTGTTGTTTTATGAGGAAAATCTCAATCAGATGTGCAGAATGTGTGGAATGACGGAGCTGTCAAGATTTTCCAGCTGACAGCTTGGACTTCATGGAGACTCTCTCTTCAAGCCGAAATCCTCTGTTAAAATTCAATGCAATAATCCACGGTTTACCCTTATATTGGTAGCAAGTTCTCCGAGTGTAGTGCAACGGTGGCCCAAGACCAAAGTCCGTGCTTGTTCAATGACATTCTCATTATGGCTTGTTGAAAGGCTGCCTAATGTGGTTCACTGGCCATGAGTGCCATCGTACCACCCTTTTATGTGAGAGGTGCTCACGGTGTTCTCACCCAAAATTCTGACGAATCTCACTGATAGTTTTTGGTTGGGTATCGCAAGGCATTTGGAAAAATTTCACGCAGTGTTGCAGGTCATGTTTTTACACCATTTTACTACTTGCTGGGATCTAACAAGCACTCACTACATGACCTTACTACAGGTTTTCCCGCCCACTTTAACCCAAGTGCCAGCTGAATTGACAGTGAGCGACAGTGAGTTTAGTCCAAATGCCGCCATGTTTAATCCAATCGCCAACAGCTTTAATTCATGCGCCACTCAATTTGATCCATTCACAAGAAATAGCAATGTTGCAGCGAGAGCAGCAATACTGTTCAAAAACTCTTGCCCCAATATGAAATATAACATAACTGGAGAGTATAGAAGACAACACTGATATTTGTTGCAATCACTAACGTATCCTTTATGAACCTAGTGCTAGCCTTATCTCAAGTTGTGTTCTGTGCACCCATATGCCGATAAGCACAAATGGGGGAATGTCGTCGGTAAATCATCACAGCCCATCAGGCCAAGCAGACACCTGCTAATTGTTTTGCAGGAAAGTATACTTAATCCGTCTGATAGCAGACGGCAGTGAACATCTGCGAGATGCTGTGGTGAACACGAGTATAAACTGAGTCGGTGCACTTACACACTTACCACGAGCGCTCTGAGCATATACACTTAGTGTCCGAGCAAGCAAATACCCCGCACTTCTATCCTACGGTTTCGGACCAAGCGTTTGTGATAAATACCGAATTATACCTTTTTCATAAACTCCAGCAAGCAGTGGCAGAAAAATTACTTTTGTGGTCTCACGTTAACTTTGTTCAGGCATTTAGACCATCCGAACTTTTGTAAACTTCCTGTTTTCTATGTATGGGTTAATTTGATTGGTGTTTAAATTAAAGGTTCTGGCGACTGGGAATAAACTCATCGGAATGTTGACTAATGGCACTGGTGCTTGGATTAAATATGTTGGTGCTCGTATTAAGTGTTCGGCATCTAGACTAAATAGTTTGGTGCTCGGATTATTTCGGTGATGCTGGGATTAATTTAGCTGGCACTTGGATTAAAGTGAGCGGGAAAACCTGTAGTGCATCATCTGTCAGCAGGGGATGCTTTCTTTGGGCGAATGTCCCCATGTCTCCACTGGAAGGAGCTTCCCACCTTCATTAGTTTATGTGACAAAAAACAATGTGCAACACTTTCTGAATGGGCCTCGTATTCATTGTTTTTAGTCTAAATGAAGAACTGTGATATTAAGGGAGCTGAATTAAAGTGGAGAAAAAGTCAAGTTGCCACCAGTGTGGACCAAACCCGCAACCAGCTTGAAGGACTCTATAGAATGATGTGCCTGTTTTCTTTGAATATTTCTTTCGCTCTGCTTTCTGCAGTGCTCCAAAGCTTCTCTTTTCATTCCTGCATCTTTGGTGTAACTGCAACTGGTGTGCACATGTACGCTCTTGCATAGCCATGTTACCAAATGAGCTGGTTGGTGTTCACATCAGAAGCATGTGTGCATATGTGGCCCGATGGCAAGTGCATCAGGCTGCCATAAGCTGCCATCAGGTTCAGTTGCACAACGGCTCACTATTCAGATTTTCCTTCAAGTGCAAGCTCCCGCAGCACCCAGAAATCAGGCAGTTTGGAAGGGCTTACAAATAAAGCTTCATTTTAAGGCAATTTAAAATATCTTGAATACCTAACTATGGCCAGTGTCACCGCATAAAATACATCTACGCTCAGTGAACTGCCTCCTTAAAGTGTTCCCAGGAATGTGATTAAAATTCCAAACAGCATGAATGTGTCAATACTTGCATTGGTAATTACCTGTGAAAGCTACATGGTTTATAAATCAGCAGCCCTATGTGCAGAGTCATAGTTTAAAAATGTCTCAATCATCATTCACAAACTGCACTGAAGCACAGATAATGATAAGAAGTGTATACCATGAGTGATCGCCAGCTCACTGTTTTTAATACCCTCACGCCAACGTCACAGAGGTGCGATGGTGCTCGGAGGGAAGAGTGCACCAATCGAAACTGCTGCCTGGGAACTAAACTTTTATCAACTAATCTGTCATTATACCCTGTCAACCAATGGATAGAGGAGATTTCCAGATTCTTCAGGAATCTGCTCAATGTCATCAAATATAAGCAAATGTCTGCTGGCCCTTCCTTGTGCTTTCAACTTCCATGTTTCAACTTTTCACTTGCGAACACCATGCATAGTGCATGATGGCAAAATTTGGCTGAGATTTTCTCACTCCATCTTTCATGCATGGAATGTTTGGTCGCCTTAGCCATGTGGAAGTTCAGGACCCCTCTGAAGGGGCATGGAACCCTTCAGAACACGAGATAGAAGGAAAGATCATATCATGTATTTATTGCTTTCAGCACAAATGTTCTGAATAAACAAATATTTATATTTATCCTGTGTGTATTACAAAGATTATATCTTTTATTCCTCGTAACTGGTTGTGAGAAGTCTTGTTTGGGGCACCTTGGACAGGACAAAAAAAAAAATAAGAGCTAGGACCGCAGATCATGCAGTGGTCCATTACTGGGTACTGCTCTTTTTCATTTATGCGGTCATAGGATGCGACAAATTTTTGTCCTCGAACATTCTCTTTTAATGTGTAGAATTTATTGCTGTGTGGAAAGGTGGTGCTGCTTTTGTGTTGTGCAGTTAAGCAACCCTCATAAACAGTCACTGTAGTTATGATGAGCACAGTCATCATCCATGGAAACATTGCTGTTAGGCACTTGGTCTTACAGATCCAGCTTCTGCGCTTGCAGGCAAGCTAAAATTTCCAGTTCCAAATGCATAAGCAAAAACAACATACCCCTCAACATGAACACACAAATTGTGCATGCCACTGTGCTGTTATGTGTAAAAACATGATATCACCTAGAATTTATTGCTTTGTCTAGTGTGTTGGCAGGATAATTAAAAAAACAAGAAAACTTGAAAATTGGATAAAGGGAAGCGGCTGTGTCTTCATGCAAATTTGGCATGCCCTTATCAGCCCTCATAGTCGTTGCTGCTAACCAATTTGTGCATGAATTGACAATCTTAATCTAGCCTTATGTGTAACAAGATGTCTAATGCACATTTGTTTCTTTTTTCTCTTGTCCTTTTTTTTTCTTCAAGTACTTCAGACTTCCTGAAGATGTCTTTCAAGATGTATTGGAGGAGATCCCACAGGATTGGAGGGTTACTGTAGTCACTGAAGCTATACCACCTGGGAACCATGGCTCTTCAGGTAAAACTTTTAGTGCATTTTTAAAATTAATTACATATAAGACTACACTTTGAAATTGTTCCCAATAATGCACAAGGTGGGATGAGCGATCAGCACATGGCTCTCACGCAGCCTACATTTCCATGTTCCCCACATTTAAATAAAATAAAAAACACACACAACTGCATAAATGCTCTCCGAGATGTAATATTTAATAAATATAATGCTAAGCAAGCTCTGTTTAAATGCGGAGAACCAGTGAATGTGTAAATACAAACTTAATAATTTAAAATGACAGGGTAACAAGTGCCGCATTTGAAATGGCAAACTCTTCTGTGCATCATAATCATTGGGTTACGAAATTGAAGCATGACATGGCTCATAAAAATGCAAATTAATACAGTGAGTGGCTATGTGGAACATGTAGAGTCTGATGGTGTACTGAAGCTTGCCAAGTACAGTATTCTTTTTTAAGACTTGAAGCGATTGTAGTGTGAAATAAGCCCGACAGAAAAACAAGCAAGAAAAAAACACAATACTGGACACCACAGACTATACACTCACCACTGGTTTGGTGTGCTAGAAGCTAGAGGAAAACAAACACTAAAATATGCATAAGGTTTAAGACAGCTGAAATGAAAAGCTGTTTTTCTTTTCCTAATCGAACCAGTGCTCACACACATTGTAATTGTTCGAAGTTCATGTTTACAAAGGTGTGAAATAGGTATGTTGACAGCTTGAAAGAAGAGTCAACTGGTGTTTATCTGGCCTACACCACGCCCTATGCACCCTATGGGGCCTGACCCTTGCTTCAATATACACCACATGCCATATCATTGACCTAATGTTTCACATGCTATTCCAAAATGGCGTAGTGGTTTACATGCAATAGCAGATATTGCCACGTGCGTTAAGAAGACCTGCAATGGTGCTCTGTGGCTATAGCACTGGGCTGCTGATTTGAAGGTTGCAACATCGAATTTCTGCCACAGTGGCTGCATTTCGATGGAGGCTAAATGCTGAGGCCCTTGTATTGTGCGCTGTCGGCGCAACATTGAAACCCCAGGTGGTCAAATTTCTGGAGCCCTCCACTACGACATCTTTCATAATCATAGCATGGTTCATAGCACACTACTGCTACATACAACTACTGCTATTACAGATATGACAAATCGCTGAGCATTTCAGCAACTACTTTCATAGTTTTTTTTTTGAACATGGGCAAATTATCTGATTGTGCAGTCTTTGGGCCACCTGAAGTAACTTTACCTCGTACAGTGGCGTAGTTCAATGCTGTTGAACATGAACACAAAGAAATCATGTGGTCCAGATGATCTCCCAAATGTGCTTTGAAGCATTATGCTGAAGTTATTGGTAGGTTTTTCTTTGTACTATTTAGAGCTTCTTTGTTATCTGCTTAAGTGCCCATTGAATGGAGGACAGCTCGAGTTGGTGCCAATTTTCAAAAAATGGCAATCCCTTGTTGGTAGAGAACTATTGAGCTATATCATTAACTTTGTTATGCTGCAAATTAATTGAACATATCGTCAACACCATGAAAATGTTTAGAGGAGAATTCCCCATTAAGAGATTGCCAGCTTGGCTTTAGAAAGAGTTTTCAACTACGACACAACTGTTAACTGTAATTCATACATTCGCAAAAACTTAGATAATAATGGTCAAATTGATGCTCTTTATTTATATTTCAGTAAAGCATTTGACAGAGTTGTTCACTTTAAACTGATTAGGAAACTTAGGGACAATAATCTTCCTGACATAATAGTTTCTTACATAGCAGCTTACATTTCCGATCACATGCAGTTTGTTTGTATTGAGGGCAACAACTCCAGCTGTCTTCCCGTAACATCTTGCATACTTAAGTGAAATTATCACGGTCATTACACACATATGCAAATTCGGTTGTTTGCGGATGACTGTGTTTTATTTTGGGAAATATCCACCGTACATGATGACGCCAAACTTGATTTAAGCTTACACAATATACCGGAATGGTGTGATAGGTGGGGCGAGTCATTGAACAAAGACAAAACAGTCTGCCTTCGTTTTACTTGATAGAAAATACCTTTAAAATATGAATACAAACTGGCCACTTCCCTGCTAAAGGAAGTAGAAAATTATAAATACCTAGGCATCACATATTCTAATACACTTTCCTGGAATTTGCATAGCAGCAAGATCTGTTGTTCTGCTTTCCACAAACTTTGCTTCTTAAAACACAAACAGGAATTCACCTTCCAGCATTAAATTGTTAAGCTATTTGACCTCATTAGACGTAAACTAGAGCATGCTTGCATCACATGGGATCCCTACACTAAATATAACATTAAAAGTATAGAAAGAATTCAGATAAAAGCTATTCATTTTATTTATTCCAAGTTTAAGCACACAGGTTCCCCCACACAGATGATGTTGGTCAATGACATTCCTCTCCTTGAGACACGAAGGTAGACGCTTTCCCTGAAGTTCCTACAGCAGCTAATTAACCAAGGATTATCCTTAGACCCCGTGGTATACGTCACCCCTTTGTCAATAAGGCATACCCATCATGATCACACATATCCCCTAACCCCTCATTTTGCCAGGACAAGCGCATTTATATTTTCCTTCTTCCCCAGAACAACGTCTGAGTGGAACACCCGACCTGATATGAACCTTTTGTTTGATGTGCATTAATCATATGTTTTCAGTTATGTATATTTATCTTATTCGGTGTATTTGTCCACTTATTGGTTCAATGTATTATATATTTATACTTGAGTATTTGTATTGTTTTCCTAGTATTTTTCCTCTATTTTACATTTTAAGCTGTAAGTGCCCTTTCTGCGAGAACCGATGTGTGGTCCACAATATTTTGTTGAGAAAAAAGAAAATAAGATGGCACTTATGCATTTCTATTTGCCCTACTTTCTCAATTTTAACGCTGCTTGGATTATAATGTGAAGGGTGACATTTTATTGCCTTTAGCAAAAGGAAGAAAAAACTACTCATGAAGTGTGACAAAGCTTATTTTTAAAACGAAGTGACTTGAAGATTCAACCTTTCTCAAAAATATTTTTGCTAGTCATGGTATTCATTGGACAATTTCTCGAAAATCATCTCCTCCTTCTCCCTCTAATCCTCGCAGACAATCTTGCCTCTGCTGCCATTGGGTTCATTTGGAATTCGCACTTGAAAGCATGAACTATCGTGTAATCTGGGTTGTCATGCCAAGTGGCAACTGACAACTGTGGAATCTGCAAAGTTCTTGGCCGCTTGATGCTAAGAGGTCAAGATCTGTTCTTCACCCATCCAATCGTGTGGAGCTTGCATATTCTTTCCTCGAATGCTTTGTTCAAACATGCATCAGCTGGTTGTAGAATAGATGTCATCCCATTAGGAATGGTGGCAGGATGTGTATCTGCAACTTTATTCTTGACCTCGGAATTGAACATTCTGTGAAGAAAAATCCCATACAAGGACTGATGACTGGTAAAAATGAGCTCCTGTTTGTCGGCACCATAGCACATTAATAAAGTCAAGTACAAACAATGCTTCCATCCATCCATCCATTTTTGATCCACATTTTTGGGAACGGTTTCTGACATAACAGTTTTCTCACAATGAAAAATTGTGTGGTGGCAACTGGAGGCCATCTGCCAAGCATGGCAGCATTACCGTCAACCTGTTCTCTTCATTCTCAGTTGCCCTAATGCGGATTTCTCAAGCATCGATGCCCTTGACGGTCTTGCTCATAGGCATATTGAGGTACCACGTGGCAGCCTGATTAGTCTTGCCAATATGTCCCATTGGCACATTTGACAAATGGCACAAACTAGGCAGAAATGTTGAAGTTATAACTTTTCTTGAGAGTAGTGTAGCAACTTTTGTACACTGGATGTTGTTTGAAGAGAAGGCCGATTATTTCACATAAGCCTTGCAATTACCTATGTTATACTTCAAACATTCGTGGTATTTTATATGCCGTGTGACGTCACCCACTTTGCACTGTATTAGCTCAGTACTGAGTGCTGTGAGACAGCTGCACTGTTCAGGGATGAAATCCGCAGCACACTGGTCCAATTCAAAAGTGTCATCTCTGGTGGAACCCACAACCCACAACGAGCTCCTACCGGAGCTGTCCTCTGTGGATGGTCGGCCCATCCACATCAATGCTTTGGGTAGTAGCAAAGTTTCTGACTTCTTTGGTCATCACAACAGCCCTTCTCCTCAACAATGCCTCATACTGAGCACGACATGTTACCATCAAATGCTTGAGAATCCTTGAGGGGAACCGGAGCCACCAAATACCAATACAAAGTAGCAAGGATAAATGGGCTAGTTGGTAATGGTTCACTGTGGACGAAATGGTCACACGTAAGCACAAATACTAGCAGAACAAGGGAACACCTGTCTTGCTCCCTTCTGCTAGTGTCTGTGTTTACGTGCACTCAACTCCTTCCATGATGGACCAGTACAAACAATGCCACAAGAATGAACGTGAAGTGTGTGCAGTGTGAGAAAGAAAAAAATAAAACATAGGTAATCTTCTTTGGCTTACCATGGATTCAAGTGGCATTTGCACAGCCACATGGGCCAAGATCAGTCACAAATGACGAACACTGGAGCCGCCAGGTCAGTTGCGTGCATCATGGTGCATTTGAGGCAACTTGAATTTCAGTATATATTATAAGGGTGCGGCTTCAGGCAAAAAAGTTCGGTAGAGACTTGTTACGATGGAGCAATATACTGTATCTGACACTTTTTCCTTGCCTTTCTTAATCCCATTGAATTTGTTAAGAGTAAATTAATACAACCTGCAGAATCATATACATTATTTATGGCACACAGACGGTTTCGGCATCTTTAATTCTGTTTGTGGCAGCAAAGTTGTTTCTCTCTTTCCTCCTCTTTATTCATTTATTTTTTGTCATTCAACTAAAAAATTTCAAATAATGCCAATATGGTTTGCGTGCTTTCATTATCTGTTGGCTTCTTAGGTCAGGTATAACAAGGCGATGGACCCCTCTATCGATTCTTCATTTTTGATACACTTGCTCTAGGGCCCACTACCAAAGTATTGTTGATGGCGGAATGCATGGAATAACATCATGGAATTCGTACCAGGGAACAGTACAGAAAAAAATTAAGTCAGCAACGTCGCAAGGACTGAGTGAAACAACGGAGCTGGCGGCTGCTACTTACACTGTCTCTCTCATCTAGGAGTTTACATGCACATCAGAGCTTATGGTGCGGTTCGAGGGCAAGTACGGTCCGCTTTTCCCTCTGCTCAGCTCAGGGCTTTTTCTTTGTGGTACTGGGCAGAGGACAAGCGCAGCTCCCTTCTATGCAATCTGATGGTTGTTTCTTTACCTCCCTGTCTCTCTCCCTCCATCGGTTTCATTTTCTCTTTCTCTCACTCACAGCAAGTTGCATTACAATCGATAGTACAACGCAGTGATATGGTTCCCATAAATGCATTTCCTACGAGTGCAAGTCTATAGCCGAGTGGTTGTGACGCTCTCCTTCCAGACTATGGGTACCTAGTTTTGAATCTTGCCTAGCAAAGAAAATTTCTTTGTTTTGTGTATTTCTTCTCTACTCCCCGCTTCAGTTTGCATAGCTGCGCTGAGCTTTAAGTGATGCCAGTCACTATCTGAACTTGAGGTACACACCTCTACTGTTAAAAACAAACATGAAGAAGAAACACAGACTTTATGTAGTGCTGACTATCAACTGACTTTGTGGTGATGAAAGACATATATAAATACATATGATAGCTAAGAGTGCCCCTCATTGTAAGCAAATACAAACCAAGAAAACAAGAAATAACGACATAGAAGAAGAAAATTAAAATGGGATGGTTATTGCGTGATGCTTCATTGTGTGTTGAGTCTTTTCTTTACATGTTAGATGACAGATGTGTAAATTCTTTGTCTGATAATAAAAGAGGCGTCATACTTATGCATTTATCCTTTAACAATACATTATTATGGGCCTCGATAATTTCTTTGCTCTACAAATAACATTTTTCAAAATCATGACGACGACCTTATTTTACAATGAACACTAAAATGTCCACTGATGGCACTGGTTTCATTATTGTGGTGCTTGCATAGCTTGTAATTTAAATATTGGCTGGTCATCTTTCCGAAGTACACCTTTTGACATGACAGAGTGATGTGGTACACAACATTCCCTACACATGGCAAAAATGGCAACCTCTGTCACTACAGGCGAGACCTTTCTTGGAAAGGTTGTTGACACAGTTGCACATGTATGAAAGTTTTTCTCGGCACGCTCAAACCAACCTTGATTCTAGGATGCTGGAGCTTGAAATTGTGATACAGTTATGTAAATAGTGCTTCCAATGTAGTTACAAACTTGCATAACTTGCACAGTAAGAAACATGTCTTGTCGTTTCACAGCACCCATTTCTAGTTGATAAAAAAGGAAAATCGCCAAGCTGTGCCTGTCCAACGTGCTGAAAAAAATCATACACGTTTTGCAAGTGGGATAGTTTCAAGTGCAGGTGACTAGATTTATAGTGGTTGGTTACTCATTTACATGCTGCTTCAGTCTCACAGGAAATGTTGAATTAAACTTATGTTAGAGCAATCCATGAGGAAGTAACAATAACGACTGGCGAAAACAAATTCGTAGATCTACTGTAATACCTGCTTGCATGAATGTTGCAATTTGCAGCTGATAGGCCTGCTTATTAATGCCAAGGTTGCTTCGGATGTGCCAGTAAGCTTCTTAGACTGCAACAGTATCAGAACAAAGCTCAAAAGGAAGGGCCCACCTTTAGTGAGCAACACAGGTTGCCATTTTGTCATGTGTGGGAATATTCGGCTGTGTCATGACGTTTAAATGACAGGCTTCGTGATCCCCGCAGTAAGGTAACCAGTGCCATCAGTGGCCTCTCTGTGTTGTAAGTAGTGTGGTTATAGGGATTCTAAAAAAGTGTGACTTGCTAGCAAGCAGCAGTGGCCCAGCATAGTCAGAAATTGTAGTGGCCCACGGCACTTCATTGTTGAAGTTATACTTCACATGTGTGAGTACAGTCTATTTTATCATTGAATAATTATGGTCTCTTGGCTAACACGACATGAAAATCCACTTTCACCATGCACATGCAGAATCATGTAATGATGACCATTGCGTTTGTTAATTTTCTTATTCTCTGTCATTTTGTATTGTATTCTGCTTATTACAAGGTGCTGTTATTCATGTAGTTATATACAGCTTTCACCACATAAAGCCACTTGATAGTTGGTGTGTCCGAGTTGCCGACCATACCAATTTCGTGGTATAATCTCAAACTTCTTACCTGACCCAGCTGCACATCAACCTCTTTATTTTGTTCTTCTTATAGCATGTATACTCATAATTGCTGCCTTAATTTCCATTTGCGCTATTAGCCAAATGTATTTGATAAAGGGTTCCATTTTCTTAATCTCGTATTGCTTCTTCCAGGTGTTGACACTGCCTTTACTGATTCATTTTATCCGTGAAGATACTTTTCTGTGTCAGTGACCCCTAACTTTTCACAGAATTAGCAGCAGGACTCTAACTCACTTCTCCAATTCATGTCTGTGCATCCATTTTTCAACACTTAGGCTTCCCTTGACATGCTCTGTGCACCAACTCATTTCTTCCTCACACAGTGAGGGTGCGGATGAGTGAAGTACATGCACACAATTATGCCACCAAGAAAAACGCGTTAAAGCACCCTTTTTAAAATATTGGCTACAGTAACCAACGTTGTTGTTTAGTCAGTGTTAGTCTACGTTTCCTTACATCATGGTACTTTCTGCAATTATCCTGCTCTGTTGCATTAGAGTGGAAGCTCACTAACAATTCTCTTATTTCTCCTAACAGCAGCAAGCTCATCCATGGAAGATGTGTATGGCCAAGAGTGACCATCTGGAAGAGCGTAGGCCGAACAAATGGTAGTTGATAATAAAGTTGTTTTTCTTTACTGAAGAGCTTGTTGACTAAATTTTCTCACCTGAAACCGTGCACTTTGTATCTGCAGCTATAAGTGACTTTCATGATGTTTTACGAACGTGTACATCCTACAAAATAAACATGCTTTGTGAAATATACAAGATACAAAGGTCAAATAAAATACCTTCTTAAACATAAGCAACACCTGTACTTTTGAAATACAGAATCAAATATAGGTTAACAGAGGACGCCCCTGTGTTCTGACGGGCTCACCGTATTACGCAAATTCAACACACGGAATAGTAAGTTTTATTATTACGGAAGCACCTGTATTTCGGCAACTGGCCGTATAGTGCGAATATGTCGCACAGTTTCTCACGTTTTTTTCATTACAGCAAGCACGTGTATATATACGACTCAACCGTATAGCAGCAAAAAGAAAACGGGGCATGATGTTCTCAAGCTACGGCCACATCTGTGCGTTAACGACCTGACCGTATTGGTCAAATTCATACAACGGAGCCTGTCGTTTTACAAGTACGAATGCATGCGTATTCAGCACTGCGACAAATATTTTACAGGCTTTCCGTTCTACGGAAGTTGCTGTTACTAAAGTTGCGAAGAGTGTTCGGTCACAATTTACCAGCAGGTTTTGCCGTAAACTAGGGAAATTTTTTTTACAGTGGGAGGAACCGAATTAGCTGCGGCAGAACCCGAGGAAGAAAGCGTCGAAGGTAGAAGGGGTGAAGACACCGAAGCTGAAGAACTAGAATTGGTAGGCGACGAGAGGGGAGTGTTGTCTGCTCCGGGCTCACCTAGCTTTGAGAGGCTTTTGCGAGTGGATAGACATTCCCTGAGTGCCGAGCAAAAGAAAGACCCCAGCCTGGCGCGGTTACATAGCACAGCTAAGGAAGGAATTGCTATGCGTAATGTCACTATACATGAAAAAGAGGGACTGCTGTATAGGCATTACAGGGACCGAAAGTGCAAAGTTCTTGACCAGTTAATAGTTCCCGAAAAGTACCGAAAGGACATTCTTGATCTGTGCCACGGAAATGGGTGGTCGGGACACCTGGGAGTGAACAAAACAAAAGAAAGGCTTCTTATGGAGTATTATTGGCCGGGTTGCTTTAAAGATGTAGAGCTGTTAGTGCAGTCATGCGATGCCTGTCAGCGTGTGGGAAAGCCGGGAGACAAATGCAAAGCTCCTGTGAGACTCGTTCCGCTCATAACGGAACCCTTCCGGCGTCTTGTGATTGATATTGTGGGACCTCTGCCGAAATCGAAGTCAGGATATAGATACCTCCTGACTATGCTGTGTCCCGCAACAAAGTTTCCGGAAGCCGTTCCATTGAGGGAGTTGAACTCCTCAGAGATAGTGGACGCATTATTGGCTACCTTTTCGCGTATCGGTTTTCCCAACGAAATTCAGGCAGACCAGGGAACTGTGTTTACCAGTGCGCTAACAACCACGTTTCTCAGAAAATGTGGCGTGAGGTTGCTACATAGTTCAGTCTACCACCCACAATCCAACAGTGTAGAGAAGCTACATTCGGTGTTGAAAAGAGTACTGCGCGCGTTGTGCTATGAGCGCAAAGAGGACTGGGAGAGCTGTTTACCCGCGACCCTATTTGCATTAAGAACCGTTCCTCATGAGGCGACCGGGTTCACTCCTGCGGAACTAGTTTACGGGCGGAATCTCCGATCCCCTCTGCGTATGTTACGAGAGTTTTGGGAGGGAACAGGAGAAAATCAAACTGTCGTGAGCTATGTACTGGAGCTTCTGGAGCGCCTTAGCGTCCTGCGCAAACTGGTTGAGAAAAACATGAAGATCGCTCAGGAAAACGCGAAGGCGTATTACGACAGGAATGCCAGGAGTCGAACATTTAATGAGGGTGATAAAGTCATGATCTTGCGACCCTCACAGAGGAACCGACTGGAAGTTCAATGGGAGGGTCCAATAGAGGTGGCGCATAAGCTATCCGACACTAACTACGAGCTGAGGATGCCTGGTCGAGGTAATAAAGTTAAGATTTACCACTGCAACCTAATGAAACCCTATGTCGGAAGAGGAGAAGTTGTTAGCATGATGCTAAATACACCAGAGGAAATGGCAGGCGATCTCCCATCGTTAGGCACGGATATGCGCACAGAGCGTAGTGTAGACGAAATTTTGTCTCTCTCTGCGAACAAAGGAGTTCTCAAAAAGCAGCAGGTAGAGGACCTGAGGGCAGTTTTGGGCGAATTTCGCGACCGGTTTAGTGGAAGACCGGGAAAAACAAACCTGATAACTCATGAGATTGAGCTGACAGTATCCAAGCCGATCAAATCGAAGGCTTACAGAGTATCCCCACGACAACATGAGATTATTGAAGGTGAGATAAAGCGTATGCTTGAGCTTGGAGTTATCGAGCCCACTGAGAGCGATTATACGTCGCCCATGATTCTAGTGGAAGTGCCAGGTAAAGAGCCGCGTCCCTGTGTCGATTATCGAAAGCTGAACGCCATCACCAGGGACCAACTGTACCCAATACCAAACATTGAGGAACGAATCGAGAGGGTTAGCGCTGCTAATTTCATAACGACTTTTGACCTTGTGAGGGGGTACTGGCAAGTGCCTTTGTCAGAGAGTGCCAGCCGCTATGCGGCATTCATTTCTCCAGTGGGTACCTTTCGACCTCTGGTGCTAAGCTTTGGGCTTAAGAATGCCCCCTTTAGTTTTTGTAAGTTGATGGACATTGTCCTTAAGGACCTGCACAGCTATGCCGTCCCGTACCTAGACGATATAGCCGTCTTTTCAAAAACATGGGACGAACATGTCAACCACTTGAGAGCGGTGCTGACAAGACTGTGCGAAGCGGGACTCACCATAAAGGCGGATAAATGTAGCTTCGGATGCTCACAGGTGACGTATCTAGGTCACGTAGTGGGGCGAGGGACCCGGAAACCGTCCGAACTTAAGATGGGACCTATTGGTGACTTTCCACGACCCCAAACCAAGCGAGATGTTCGCTCGTTCTTAGGACTTGTCGGGTATTACCAGCGATACATACCCAATTATTCGCAGATCGCAAGCCCGTTGACAGATGCGCTCCGAAAGGGGAAGCCAGAAAGACTAGCTTGGGATACCGAAAAAGAAGGGGCGTTTTCGGAGCTCAAGAGAGTGCTGACTTCGATGCCGGTGCTACGAACACCGGACTATACTAAGGAGTTTATAGTTCAGTGCGACGCGAGCGACCGAGGACTGGGTGTCGTGTTATGTCAGGTCAGAGAGGATGGGGAAAAACATCCTATTCTTTTTGCAAGTCGTAAGTTGACCGTGAGAGAGGAGGCCTATTGTGCTTCGGAAAAAGAATGCGCTTGCTTAGTATGGGCGGCACAGAAACTGTCATGTTACCTGTACGGAGCGAAGTTTACCTTTGAAACTGACCACTGTCCACTAACCTGGTTGCGTCAGATGTCTAAAAGAAACGGACGCTTGCTCCGCTGGAGTCTGATCCTCCAGGAGTACAACTTTTCAGTTCGGTATAAAAAAGGCACCATGAACGGAAATGCCGACGGACTTAGCAGGCTAGTTTGAATTATAAAGCATGCCATGCTTGGTATCATTTTCCTTGATAAATTTTGTTCAGCCAATGCTTAGGTAGCTCTGGAAGGGGGGGACCTTCATAACAGTAGGACATTTCTTTCTTGAGCAAAACTTTACTGTGGAGGATGGTCACTCGCTTAGAAACTACGAAATTTTTTAAGGGTGTTTTAAAGAGTAATTTTGATAAGCCTGGTGAATCCGAGGCGGATTCCAGATGTTTGCGTGTGGTGTAGTGTTGTGGCGCTTGGACTGTTCTGGCTGCGGTTCGTCCTTGCGGGATGTTCGGGCCGCATCTCCACAGATTCAGCAAGCCCGAGATCTCTCTCATGGACAGCAAGTGCATTCCTGGCCATTCGAGAGTTTCCTGGCGCCGGAGGGACTGTTAAGATCGGCGTGGGCCCCCATGGATGTGGTAGAGGAAGGCTGCTGGCGGTGGCCGCTGGATCTACCTTTCGAGGAAGATGACCGTGGGGAGCGCACGTGCCTGCTTTCCCACGAAATGTACTTCGTTGGGCTGCCGTCTCGGAGAGACAAGGGCATTGTTTGGACACTGCCGCAGCGGCCTTGTTCGCCGCTTGCCTCGAGCTTCCGACCGGCCCGCGTGATGTTCCCGGAACGCATGGACCGGCGGTGGGTCGTGCGGTGTGCGTGTTTGTGCCGCTTCTGGAAATATGAACTTCGCGGCAGCATCATCGCAGCGGGAGCGGTGCAGCAGCGCACTGGAGACAGGACTGCTGCAAACAGGTGGCTCTACGGCGGCCCCATTGTGAGAACACGGCGGTGTGTCGTCAAAAGGACGAGGCCGGGAAGAGCGCTTTTATTTGTGCTGTTGTTGTTTTCCAGCAAGCCGCTTCTCCGGGAATCAGCATCGGCTGCCACTTGGGCCACGTCATCCCATGCCGCAGAGAAGCAACGAAGGCGGGGCGTGACTCCCTCTCCTCGAAGGCGGAGACGACCTTGGGATTGGTCCCTATTGTACA
>JABSTT010002476.1:0-52021 GCA_013339685.2 Hyalomma asiaticum
ACCAAGATGGTACAGCCACTGGATATTGCCGTCAACCGGAGCTTTAAGTGCGTCTTGGCGCCTCTGGGAGGCCTGGATGACGGACGGTGAGCACACCTACACCCCATCTGGGCACATGAGACGCGCTTCGTTTGGCGAGGTAGCCAAGTGGATTCAGGAAGCCTGGGCTGCAGTTTCTGTGTCCACTATAACTGCCGGCTTCAGGAAAGCGGGCCTAATTGAGTGCGCAGCTAAGTCCGACGCAGAAGCAGAATCGAGCAGCGATTCAGAAACCGACGAGGGTGACGAAGCGATGCTGCCGGCTGAAGTGGCTCAACTCTTCGATAGTGCGTCGGAAGATGAAGCATTCGATGGGTTTGAATGAAAAAGTAATAAATGTTGCCTTTCTGCACCTATAAGGAGTGTTGGTTGAACTTGTTTCTGCTAGAATTTGTGGAGTAATATGGAAATTCAGTGCCCTGAAAAAGTAAGTACAGCGTTTCGAGGTAACTCGCACGCCGACCAAGTCAGAATAAGTGCGTCTTATACAACAGTGCGACTTATATGCCAATTTTTTATTTGAAACCTGCTGAAGGTGGGGGTTGCGACTTATACAAAGGTGCGACTTATAGACCGGAAAATACGGTACTGGGTCGGGGTGGGGGGGGGGGGATGAAACATGACGAAGTTCACAGGTGAGCAGCTTTCACATGCTGCAAACTGTGCTTTTTCTGTTGGTGTCATAAGTATATGTATGAAATATACAGATATATATATATATATATATATGTATATACAACACTTTCAGATCAATGCACCCCGCTGCAAGGGACCACCTCTTCCTCAGCCATCTCCAGACGTAGTGACAGACCACACAAATAAGATCATCAAGTTTAACTGTTTTTGTTCCCTCCATTATACTCTCCCTTTTTATTGTGTTCCATGTTTTATATGCAAACTTAATACTTACATACAATACAAATATCAGTACCTGTGGCACAGCAGATGTCTCACAAATAACTTTAAATATGGCACTGTTGTTAGTAACGCTATGTTTATTATACTTTGCTTTTGCAGGTCCTGTGAACCTTGTAGCCTAGCTCATAGGATTGCAGATGTCTGTTGAAGCATTTGCTGGCAATAATCACAGGCAGAAAAGCAAATTTTATGTCCACACCATTCCATGCATTCAACGGGCCCTTTCGAAAATTCACAAGTGCAGTTCCCTGCACTGTGCCTTCGCTCAAGTAATACCGGTGCCTGTCCTGTTGATATGTTTGGAGTGCTGTAGCTGCACTGGCTGGAACTTGTTTTTAGTGCAGGTTTATATCACGAGGGCTGAACCTACCGTAGTCATGTCAAAGCACACGCAATGCACACTTGCACATGCTATTTGCAGAATTGACTACGGCGCCGTTGGTTGGGCAAACTGCATTGCAGGAAAGCTAGCTTCACAATATCCTATAGGGTCTATTATCCCTCTTTGAAAGGCGCCTCGAATGGTCCCAGGCTTCAGTAAATGTGCCCTTCTGTTTGGAAATGTGTGGCAAAGAATAAGAAAGATATAAAGCATAAATTCAAAGTAACTGGTACATGAACACAGAAAAAGAAAAGGACATGAAGCGAAAGATTTTTCATACATTTGGAATGAGATTAACGTGGCCATTTGAGCCAGAATTAGTACTAGTAAGCTTATTTGTAGATCTTCTATTGAGCCCGATGTCACGCTTACTCACATGCCATTAAAAAGGACCATTTTCTGTTTTCGAACTGTGAATGAAAATTATAAAAGAATTATAAAAAGCATTCCTTTTAAATCTTTAGATGCTGTGCAGCAGTCGGGAGGAACATCATCCTACAGCTGTTTCAGGAGGTCGAGGAAAATGTAAGTACCAGAAAAGTGTTTCGGGATAATTCATACCACGTACATAGTGGATGTGTACTTGATGTGTGTGTGTAGATGTCTTGCTAATGAAGGTGGTTGTGATGCTGTTGATGGCACCTGTGACTCTAGGTCATCATCAGATGACTTATGGAACATGTCGAGGTCTCACTCACATCATCCTTTCATTCTGCTACAACATCTCAATTCTGCTCCCACCTTCGTGACACTTCACGGTTTGTGCAGCTGAGCGCACAGCACAGGTTGTGTCACACAGCCATGCTCTGATCAGGGGAAGGCAGGAGCTGTATATTCCAGTTTAGGTGCATGAACACATGATCTTTCAGTGAAGTATTTTCTAGGGGCACATAGCTCCTTCCTCCAAACACATGGAAAGCTCGTAAAGTAAAATTTTATTGGAATGCTCACGAAGTTAAGATTATTAAAGCTTATCAGGCTTGGTAACAGAAAGTTATGCAATATATGATGATAATGAAGTGAGGGCATCTCGGGACCGAAAGCATTCGGAAGACGCACCTGCTGGCATTAGCAGACGACATTGGCCCTTACTACTTAGTGCACCAGTGGTTTGGCAAGTACGCTTGCCTCACTGCTGCACATGGTGAACATCTTGAACATTGCCATGTCAGCATCATGTGTGGCAGTCCTTTGTTCACCGTGGCGAAAAAAGTGCAGTTTTATTCCAATTTTCTTCGCTGAGATGCAGCACCTTACGGCCTTGATCTGAAGCGGCGAGATACGCAAGGGTGTCTGTGGCAGCTATTAGCAGCATGTTTGCCTCCTGTTTTATATTTCTTGTTCTCACCTTTCACCCCGATACCATTAGTTCATTAGTTCCCCATGTTCCATGTTTTTGACTTCTTGCCTTGTGGAGCCATTAGCCATGGCTGCTGACTGCCATGAAAACAGCGCTCACCCCTTTCATAGAAAGCCGTGGTGTAGAGGTCAGAACTGCTTCTAGCCTCTCTAGCGGTGGGCAGTCTTTGGTGATTTGTGGTGACACCCAGTTGTAAGAAAAGGACTTATAAAAAACAAGAGCAGAAGTGGCACATACAGCACAACGCAGGCATGTGTTGAATGAATAGAGGTGCTACTTGCACTCAAGAACTGAGCTTTGAAGATGCATGCAAGAGGAAGTTGGCATGTTCCTTACACTCTTCTTTTATTTGTTGCTTTATGCCTCTGGCTTCTGCACTGAGCTTACTCCTTCATCGACTTCCAACCTGCACCACCCATAAACACAGCCATTCTCTG
Source organism: Hyalomma asiaticum (assembly GCA_013339685.2). Lineage (NCBI taxonomy): Eukaryota > Metazoa > Arthropoda > Arachnida > Ixodida > Ixodidae > Hyalomma > Hyalomma asiaticum. Next base: position 3,137 of record JABSTT010002476.1, read on the forward strand.
CTTTCTTCTCCTAATGTGAGCCATTGTACACACATTGATGAATCTTCCTAGCTTTTTCGAGGGAAAGTATCAATGTTTGTCTCCCTGCAAGCTAGTTGTCTTGTACTTCATTCTTTCTGTTGTGTTTCACTGACTGAAGCATGTGTGCTCGCTGTGTGCCTAGGGAAGGCTCTTCTGTGTAACAACATTAAAAAGAGAAATCACAAAGAGCCACAGCAAAACAAAACAACCCAAAGCAACAACTGTGTTCGTTTGTAATGTACTAGAATGGAGTACTAGTATGCCCTGTACTATGGGAGAGTGGGAAGACGTCTTTGGGTCGCTCCAGAAAAGCAAAAGCAGCAAAGGAACCAAAAAGCACTGAAGAAACCAGGTTGGCACTCAGTGCGCTAAATTGTGTTGAACGAAGCTTCTGGTTGAGTATCTTTTGTGCCGCAAACGTTCTCTTCCTGGTTAGAAAAGAACAATGATAAAGAAATAGATGGTTTGTAGTACAGGATTTCTCATTCTGATGTTGCGCATGACTGCCATCTTGTTGCGCAGATTTCATGTTGATCACTTCTGAAATATTCTCTGCCTGCCTGTTTGTTGTATAATTACTCCCATTTCTGTCTGCCATGCACAAACTTGAAAAGAAGAGGTTAAAGTCAAAATATAGTTGATGACCAATAATTTGGACTCCATGGTGATCATAAAAGTGTGCATGTTACTGAACGTCCAAAAACAAATGCATAAAGAAAAGACAATTTTATTTGCGCTTTAAAGACCCTGGGCTAGGAAGAAGTGGTTGATGTGTAGCTGCACACATTTGTGCTTACATGGGACCAAGTTCGCATGTATTTCTGGCAGTTTACGATGATACGAGGGCAGCATACACTAGTTAGATCCACACGTCACAGCTCCGTAGCTCAAGGCACATTTCTGAGTCTGAGTCACTCTGTGACACCTATAGAACTTGTGCAGTTATTTCATAATCATCCCATTCAGTACACGACAACACCTCGCCACGATGTTGACAATGTCTTCAAACGTAATGGTGGCAGGAATCGCCACATCGCAGCCTCAAGGTCATCAACAATGCCGTCAACAACAAGCTTGTCATTGGTGGCGGTTCAGGCTCTTATGTTGCAAAGTCGGCCTCATTTGCAATCAGCAAAAGTAAATCAAGTGCGATGGAAACAGTTGCTGATTACATCTGCTTGCACTGTTTTCAAGGGGTCGGCAGGTATGCGACATTGTCAGCGCCGAATAGCATGCTTCGTTTTCGTTGGCATGCTTGTCGGCACAGACTGCGAGGCCATCGTTCGTACCACACTAGACGTGACCTGTTGCTTCACGCCACGAGAAAGAAGTCTTGGAATGCAAAATAAATAAACAAGTACTGAAGACCAAACGTGAAAGCGCTATCAAGCGATCGCAGACCTGGCACGACCAGCCTTACACATAATCGCAAACCACGCATGACAAACCACGCATGAGATGCCGAGACAGGATGCGGTGATCGCAATGACGGTGTGACTTGCCTCTAAAATTCGTGTGTCGCGACCAAAACTAAGCGTCAGAGATTATGGTTTTGTATGGAAATAATGGTGGCCCATTCAGTGTGCTCGACATCCATGAGCGGAGTCCGAATTATCGAATGTAGTGCTAGGAACTGTCCGAAATATGGGTCGTCCTAACACATTAAGTCTACGGGCACACTGTTGGCACCACGTGGCTGTCCAAATTACCAAGCATGTCCGAATTATCGGTCCGGCGACTGTACAATGCAAATATTTTTCAACACTACCTTTTAAAAGTAATTCCTATCTTGTGGCAAGTACAGTGCCTGTCGGAACATGACTCTGCAAGCAGACAATGCAGTGGCCGTCCTCGCCATGGTTAGGCTAGAGAGGTGTGTACCATTGCGTGGCCACCGCGCGGCAGAGCCAGAACGTGTCATAAAAGGCGGATTGTATACTAGCTGCTTGGCTTATAATGGCCCATTGTGTGTGTGCCTGTTAACTCATGCCAATTGATTCATGAAGACATGAGTGTGCTGCCTTAATCGGCACTATTGCTGATACCATGATGAGCCAGAAAAGAGGTGACTGCTTCAGAATTTGTGATGGGACTATAAGAAACTTTGCCTTCACGACCGTGATTATACCTTCTAAATGAATAAAAAGGTTTCATGGCAGCTTCACACAATAATATATTTGAAATCTGGTGCAGCTGTGTGTATTACCTCTCTCTCCTCTGTTTTGTTTTTGTCACTATGTTGAATGTAGTGCATAGCGGCAACATTTTATGGGCAGCAGCAAAGATATGCATGCAATTGAATAATAAATTGCGACTGTCTCATTGTGAGAAGGGTTGAGAAGCTACTTGAGGGTAGCAACAAATATAACTGAAAGCGCAGCTGTGGGCTTGCTTACTTGCCACTGTGACTCAATGCACTTTGGCATTTTTTTTTCCAGGTCCATGCAGATCCGGCATACTAATGATGCGTGAGAAACTCAACTTCATAATGTGAACAAGCAACACCACTAAAGTGGCCAGGGAGATTGCCTGATACTTCTGGACTCCTGCTGAAATGCATGCCAGAAGCCTCACTGGCCAGCCATCCCGGCGCCATGCGGATAGTGTGGCCAAAAAGCAGGCCACTCCCGAGAAGGCAGACACCATAATGAGTATGCTTTATGCACATTTCTAGGAATAGTTAAAAAACTCAGTTTCAATGTGTAACTGATAGTTGAAATGGCTTACAATGAAAGAATTTATAAATTCACTTGCGCAGCCACATCTTCAGCACCTTGAAGATTTGACATGTAGCGATAGTAGCAAGCTTTACTATATATGCAATCCCATAATTCATGATGCGCTCACATGAACACTAATTTGATACTAAGCTGGGTGGAAACATTGTAATTTTTGTTTTGCTATTTCATCACAGAACAGTTCGTGGTATTGTTGCAGCAGCACGCAGCTAGCGGGTGAAGTTTTGAAATTCTTGATGACAGTGGAAACGTTTAGTATAACTGCTTACTGCTAGCTGAAAAGGTGACATAGCGGGTCATGATTACCATATTGTGGTGACTTTCACGTGTTGGATCGCATCAATCGACAATTTCTCCAACGAAATTTTTTGGTGTTATTACTGCCTAAATGCTGTAATAATTCATTGTGAATCATGCTTTGACAGAATTTTAGGGTCAGTGAAAGTATGCAATGTGAAAGGGAGATCTGATGTATGTTAACCTCATTTAATGTAACCCGAGTGGACTGGAACGCTGCTACTGTTTTACTTATTGCTGCATTCAAATTTGGGGTTCGGCATGTGGTAGATGACTAAAAGCTTTAAATGTCTGGTAACGGCTACCTTGAGAAAAGCAATGGGCAAAGTTTGTTCTGAACATATTGTGTGGTGGCTAGGAAATTTGTTCCAGATCAAATTAACTAAAAAATAAAGTGACTTCAACATGAGTTACTGGAGTTGATTAAATGTATAGAATATACAGTTGTCTAATTATGTTTGATATCAAATTAACTAAGAAGTAAAGTGAATTGAATGTAAATTACTGAAATTGATTAAATGCATAGAGTATGACAATTCTCAAATTAATTTAATCTGGTTCCGATCTTCAACTTGCCCCTTGCAGATGTCATCCAGAAGGTGGTGTTGAAGTGCCCAAGCACCGTGGTGCCATCAAAAAGGCTCGCTCATGGCCAGCACTGCAGGATATATTTGCCGAGGTGGGCAGATTAGACCAAAGAGTCAGGCCATCTGCCCATAATTCAACATCAATCATTGATTTCTTCCTAGTTTTAAGTTCTCTCAAATAAACTATATTTTTATGCCTCGCTTTGGATGGTTATTACAAGGCACGTTCACAATATGTGCAATATGTTGCTGCACTGTTTCTGTGAATCTGGTTGGCCCTTGTACACAGTGTTGCCCAATGGGCCCGTGCGCAGTGTGGCAGGTGCCACCCGGCGGCCATTGCGCAGTGTACGCAGTGTCTCCCAGTGTGCAGTGTCACCCAGTGTGCAGTGTCCCCCAGTGTGCCAGTGCGCAGTGTACGCAGTGTGCAGTGTACCCAGTGTGCAGTGCACGCAGTGCGCAGTGTACCCAGTGTACAGTGTCCCAAGTGTGCAGTGCCACACCGGTCCGATAATCAGGTGGCACTGGCCCAGTGCCACTGTTTTTTCCAATAGGGGTCTATTGATTTTGAAGGGGAACATAATATTTATATTTTGTCAAACTGTCACAAACATTGCATGCAATGGGTTTAATGACAGTACATGCAGTTTTTTTTTTCATGAGGCGTAGTTTGGCAGCCATGTCTGTCTCATGCTGTGTTTTTCATACACCACTGCTTTTCTATACATGAAAAAATTAGCAAAAATTAATTTACTCTTACTGCCATTTGAGTAGACATAAAACCCAAGCAAGTAGCTGCCAGGGTCATTGAATTTCTTTTATCTTTAGCATTCTGCGGCAGCTGTAATTGCTGAGAACATTGTTATTATGTTAAAGGGCAACTCTGGCGGTTTTTTTTTTCACCATGTTCTGATATCAATGTTTTCCAGTGGTACTGATGCGCCTGTAGCAGACAGGCCTAGTTCAGTTTGCTCTGAATTGCACCAATAATTGTAAATAAGTGACCGAAAGGCGTGTTCAAACTGAAACAGGTAGATGCTTCGTGCAGAGTATGCGATGATGTCACAGCCTCCCTGCCATCTGAAATATGGAGCTGATGCCAGAAAAATGACAGTGGCGGGGTCATCAGACGATGTATTGAGTTATGCCACCATTTTTTAACTTGACAGTGATGACTTGAGCGCTGAAGTACGACTATTTTGCTTTTGACAGGCCACTGACTCGGGTAAGCAGCATCTCGGCAGCATCTCACTGAAATGCTAGAGATAGTGTTCAGAACAGAAGAGAAGCTCATGGGAACAAAGAGGCTTGAATCGATGAACAGATCGCTAAAAACGATATACAACAGGGAATCTCGCAGGAGCCAACGTTTTGACAAGTGGAGTTGTTTTCGTCAGGACGGTGGCAATGTTGAGATAGTGCTGTAATTTAATGCACATAGCAATATGTTGGAAAGTTAGTATCGTTGCATGTGGCCAATGGCATATCTTACATTAGAAGAATTGCTGCGTCAGTGCTAGCTCTCTGTCCATTTTGCTTGAGAAAATATGTATAATGTTATGGGGGAGGAGGCACACTTGGAGGAATGTGTACAAATATATCTTCAATTGCCTTGTGCAAGCAGCACTGCCGAGGTGAACAGGTTGTGCTGGTCTGCGCTATCCTTCTCATCATCTTCTTAACCGAATGCAAATTCACTTCATTTCTTTGACGGCTGCTGTTAAGTACCATTGTCATTTACTGTAGACCTGGCGCTCCACTGCTAGGCACAAAGACAGTTTTAACTGCCAGCCAGGGCAGGTTATCTTCAGTGAATTTCAAAAATTCCTGTGTACTCAGACTTGCGACCACGTTAAAAACATAGGCAGTCAAAATTAAACCCCTGGCATGATTTGATTGATTGATTTGTGGGGTTTAACGTCCCAAAACCAGTTCTGATTATGAGAGACGCCGTAGTGGAGGGCTCCGGAAATTTCGACCACCTGGGGTTCTTTAGCGTGCACTGACATCGCACAGCACACGGGCCTCAACATTTCGGCTCCATCGAAATGCAGCCGCCGCGGCCAGGATTTGATCCCGCGACCCTCGGATCAGCAGCCGAGTACCTTAGCCACTAGACCACCGTGGCGGGGCAAACCCCTGGCATATGTGCCTCAGAATTGCACTCTGTTTTCCAGCTTGTGAAGCCAAGAGTCTTAAGTTTTACTTTATTGCCAAGACATGATTAGTTGCTGTCATGTTTGTTTAACAAGCTCTCTTCATGAATGGTTTAGTTGAAAAATTATTGTATAGAAAATATTCCTGGTGGTAACAAAAGTACTGTACTTCTCAGAATCCTGGCTCACGGCACGCTGCCACCATTGTTGCAAGGTATGTACAGCTTTTTTTCTATAATTATGAGGCAGCTGAGGTGGCAGACTTATTTTAGCCATTAGAATTGTACGAGTTTACAAGGTGTTCTCTATAGCTGGCTGACAGATAGCAGCTCAGCTGGTACACTGGTGAGCTTGAGAATGTGGCTTCAGCAACAACCCATACCATGCAGCCACACTTTATGGGAGCCAACAAAAAAAGGTCCTATGTGCATTGATTGAAGTGCACTGTAATGACAGTAATTAAAAACTAACCAAGGGTCCCCCACTACACTATGTCTCTAATCATATTGTGGTCTTATATTGGCATTTAAAAGAGCATATCTGTTGCTGACAAGAATGCCTAGTTCGTCTTGACATTGTAAACCATAGATTTACAAAAGTAGGATCAGCAAGTTGTAACATTAAAGGGGGGACACTGCGCCTTGGAAATATTCTTTTATTAGTTGGAGTATTTAAATGAAATCTTCACAGTTAATGCAGCTTTAACTGCCTATTTAAACAATGTAATAATTTTTGTTCTGTGAGGAATAGTTTCGACAATACATTGAAAATTTATTTATTTTATTGAGGCCTAATTAGCTAATTAACCACAGCCCTCAGAAAAAAAAGCAGCCCAGAGAATCAAGTGACAATATTAACAGTGTGCCAAGTCATTGTTTTAGGCCATTTCCAAGCAAAGTTACAGACTGTTGAACATGACACAGTGAATGTCCTCGTTGATACTTGAAACAAAAGCTTCATTTAGAAAAGTACAGTAGCACAGTATTATAACAAAATTTACTTTACGACAAGCCACTTCTATTCATCTTCCAGTAAAAAAAAAGTCACGATGATAAGCCTTGTAGAACAAAAGATATTGCTCCTCCAACACAGGGAGGTCATGAATATTTTCATTTTGAGAAATTGACGAAAAACGTTAAATTTTTTCCCTAAACTTAAGGGCCTGATGTGTGGTGTAGGTTCTTTAAAGCAAGGTAATTATTAAATTTGGCTATAATAATCCATCCATCCATCCATAATAATTTGTGAGTAGGTGTGGAATGACTCTAGGAACGTGAATATTTCATCAGCAAAAACTCGATTTTTTGTCCAATTTTCAGTCCGGAAGTGCCACGTCCCCCCTTAAAAAAACAACTGGGTAACTGCATTTAGCATTAGCAAAAGTAAAAGCAGCCCCGCCACGGTGGTCTAGTGGTTGTGGCACTCGGCTGCTGGTCCAAAGGTCGCAGGATCGAATCCCGGCTGCCACGGCTGCATTGCATTGGGGGTGAAATGTTGAGGCTTGTGTGCTGTGCGATGTCAGTGCACATTAAAAAACCCCAGGTGGTCGAAATTACCGGAGACCCCCACTACGGCGTCGCTGATAATCAGAGCTGGTTTTGGGACGTTAAACCTCACAGATCAAATAAAAAGTGAGTGTAGTCTGTTAATGTGCTATGCACTGTCAGCTGCTTCTCCTATGTTTGGTCTGGAGAAAGAGCCTCCGCACAATTGAATTGTCTCCCTCTTGCCTGGATATGGTCGTGCTTTCTTTCATGTCTGAGCATAGGCCTGAGAAGTAAGTCAGCCAACTACATTGTGGCGTTTCAGTGGCATGTCCGGTTATCAGAGAAAAGCTCCGCTCTCATTTTGAGTGTTAAACTTCCAAACACAGAAAACACTGACAGCTCCTCAGCTAATGCAGCAAGGGAATTGTACTCTGCACTACTCAATTTCTTTTTTCTCACGAACAATTGGCCCCACATATATTGTGAAACCCCAGAGTCTGATGTCTCTTGCGCATTCACTGTAAAGCAATGAATGTGTTGCAAATTTGAAATTATTCCATTTGGGTATATTCATTGAAATAGTAAAAAAAATTAGCATAGTTATTGTTATGTCCACGGTAGCTGGAATAACAGGCATACGTGGGAAGAAAAACTTGTTTATTACTTGAGCCGTAAGCACCTTTTTCCAGCCAGCGCGAGCGGTCTGTATTGTCCGAGCGCACACGTTCGACTGTCGTCGTCGGAACCAGACTGGGGAGGGAGGCGCAAGAAGCAGGCGACGGGAGTCCGCCAAAAGCGAGAGGGGGAGTCGGGGGGCCGGCCTGCGCGTCCTTGAAGCTTTTCGTGAAGTCCGTGTTCGCGGTTGGAGACATGGCAATTCCTTACACCCTAGGTTTGTGCCTGGTAGGGGTCTGGAGGGCGTCGCTGTCTCGTTGATTTTCGCTGGGCGGGCGCCGTATGGGCTGGGGCGCAGCTGCTCGTTTTCTCCACGGGAGCTGCTGGGTGAGCGGGAAGTGCCTGTTGTTCACTGGCGTCCTGTTCTTTTGTCAGCAGCCAAGCCGCGTTGAAAGGTGCCGGGGGGCTGCTGCCTTCAGCGTGTCCACAGGGCGGAAGTGTGCGCGCACGTGGCGTAGCTGGTTTAAGTGTCGGCGAGAAACAGTCCCATTCACTTCAACGAGCCAAGATCTCAGGCCGATGCGTTTTTTAACGATGGCCGGGACCCACTCGGGCTTCTGGTGAAACTGGCGGGCGAGCACCGCTTGTCCTTTGTGGAGTTTCCGGCAACGCGGGGCATCTTCGTTATCTCGGTTGACCTTGGAAGGTGGCTCTGGCAGAACGGCCGAGATATGCGTTCGCAGCTCACGAGAAAACATGAGCTTTGCTGGTGTCTGGCCCATCGTATTGTGCACTGTCGCGTGTTGTTTGAATAGAAAGCGTGCAATGCGGCGCTGCAAGGACCCTGTAGTCTCTTGAAAGAGCTCGTTTTAGCTCTCCCATGTAGTGTTCGGCCTTTCCATTTGTGGCTGGGTGGTACGGAGCAGATGTTACCGCTGTGATGCCGTTGTCGCGGTAGAATTTCTTTATCTCAGCCGACACGAATGCTGTCCCGTTGTCCGAGACCACCTTGCGGGGCAATCCGAATGTTGCGAACAACGAGCGCAGTACCTCGATGACAGCTGTCGGAGCTGTTTTGCTCATCTGGCGAACTTCAACCCATTTGCTGTAGGCATCCACAATTACTAGGAATGTGGACCCGTCAATTGGGCCTGCAAAGTCGAGGTGCACGGTGTGCCAAGGTGTGCTCGGTCTGTCCCAGTCCGGTACTGGAGCTCGTGGCGGAGCGCGTGGATTGGATTGGCAGGCTGTGCACTCTGCCGCTAGTGTCTCGATATCCTTGTCGATTCCCGGCCACCACATGTAGCTGCGGGCGCACTTCTTCATTGCTACGACGCCTCGGTGTCCGGCATGAATGAGAGCCGTGGCTTGTTGTCGAAGTGGGCCTGGAATGACAACTCGTGACCCTAGTGTGATGCAACCTCGATGACAGCTCAATTCCGTTGCTCTCTTGCGAAAAGCGTTGAAATTGTCATCCTTGAGCTTTTGAACGCTACCCTCCTGTAGGGCTTTGTACAACTTGGACAATGTCCGGTCATCTTGCGTGGCCGTTGCGACTTCGTCTGCTGTTAGTGGGGGCCTTGGTAGTGCTTAGAACATGAGCACGCAGCCAATATGAGGCGGGTCCTCAATGATTTCGCTGAGGGGTAAGCGGCTCAGTGCGTCGGCGTTTTGGTGCTTGTTTCCGGGACGGTACACAATGTCGTAGTCATATGCTGACATCTTAATGCACCACCGGATCATACGAGGCGAGAGTGTCTGAGGAATCTGCTTTTGGGGCCCCAGGATACCCAGAAGTGGTCTGTGATCAGTCAGAACAGTCACATGTCTGCCGGCGATGTACTGATGAAAATGCGTGGCACCATAGACTACGGCGAGTCCCTCACGATCAAGCTGGGAATAATTGCGTTCCGCGGGCGATAGCGTGCGGGAAGCGAAGGCGATCGCTGCTTCCCTGCCTTGATCATCAATTTGTGAAAGCACTGCACCGACGCCGTAGGGCGAAGCGTCACAAGCAAGAAGCAATGGCTTTGTCTCGTCATAGTGCCTGAGCACCACACTTGCACGGAGCAGCTCTTTAAGGGCTTCAAATGCTTCCTGATGGCGTGGCGACCAAGTCCAGGGGACGTCGTTTTTCAATAGGTTGTAGAGGTCGTTGGCCACCGTTGCTCGGTGTTCTAGGAAACGGTCATAGAACGTTAGGAGACCCAGGAATGATTGGAGCTCTTGTTTGCTGGTTGGCGCGCGTGCCTCCGTGATGGCGCGTACCTTGTCGCTGGTGGGGTGAATGCCTTCGGCATCAATCAGATGACCTAAGAATTTCACCTCAGGAACCGCGAAGCAGCACTTATCGATGCTCAAGCGTAGGTTTGCACTTGCTAGCCATTTCAGTACCAGTTCTAGGCGAGTAGCATGTTCCTCGCTGGTTGCGCCACTGATGATTACGTCGTATAAGTAGACCCACACGCCAGGAATTCCTTGAAGCTGCGATTCTATGTTCCTTTGAAATATGACTGGCGCTGCCGCTACCCCGAATGGAAGTCGCTTTACCCTGTACAGTCCTTTTGTCGTATTAAGCGTGAGCACCTCAGAAGTTTTGTCGCTCACCTTCAGCTGTTGATATGCCTGCGTGAGGTCCAGGGTGCTGAATAGTTTCCCTCCCCGTAGCGTGCTGAAAACCTCCTGTGGTGTTCGCAAGGGGTATGAAGACGATTTTGTCGCCAAGTTCACGGTGAACCGGTAGTTCCCACAGAGACGTAGGCTTCCGTATTTCTTCCTCACTGCAACCAGAGGTGTGGCCCAGTCTGAATGCTGTGTTGGGCTCGAAGTAGAACTGGAGGCGTCCGAACCACGATGTCCAGGATGAGCCATTGAACTCCGGTATTCGGACTGATGCGTGCGTTGCCATTGCGTAGCACCGGTGAAGATAAACGCGAGCTTCAATTCCACTACCTCGTCGCCACTGTTATGTTCACGGTAGCCGGAATAACAGGCATACGTGGGAAGAAAAACTTGTTTATTACTTGAGCCGTAAGCACCTTTTTCCAGCCAGCGCGAGCGGTCTGTATTGTCCAAGCGCACACGTTCGACTGTCGTCGTCGGAACCAGACTGGGGGGAGAGGCGCAAGAAGCAGGCGACGGGAGTCCGCCAAAAGCGAGAGGGGGAGCCGGGGGGGCCGGCCTGCGCGTCCTTGAAGCTTTCCGTGAAGTCCGTGTTCGCGGTTGGAGACATGGCAGTTATTTATTACGGGGATGGTTTTGTCGTAGTGGCATTATAATGTGGCATTCAGCTGTATTCACGCAAAACTTCACTTTCTTTCAGCCGCATGAACTAAACAAGGTAAGTCTGGGGTTTACTGCATGAGTTTGGCTGTGAGGTCATCTGTTGCTACCTTTCATTATGTTAATTGTTTTGCTTTGCATTGCTGTGGCCTTCCTTTTTAGGAAAACAGTGCGCCTCCCGCCTGTGTTATGCCTGCAGACGTGGGATGTGCACCTGCGGCACAGGAGGACTGTCCGACAACGCATAGTCGGGAAAACTTGGAGGTATAATGATATCATTGAGCTTTGAATTAATTTGCTGCTTGTCTTTTTCAGTGAAGCCAATGGCTAACTATCAGATTATTCATTCCAGAGTGCCTCCATCTTGCCTGCGGACCAACCATGCCATGGCATGGGCAGTCAGGTAAGGCCCTCAATCATTTCTTATTTCTATTTACATATGGCTTTAAAAGAAAGTCAGGTGGCTGGAACAGATTGAGGGTAGAGTTTAAAGCTGGCAGATAGTGATTACTTTATTACTGCCATGTTATTCATACAAAAATAGGTTATATCCAAGAATATAAGCTGACTCCTCTCAAGAAAACAGATGAGTATAGGTTGAAATTTTCAAACACTGGCCATAATGCCTGACGTAGTGGGAATCGCAGAAAGCAACTAAAGTATGATGTGGCTGATTCCCATTGCTCGATGCACACCTGTGCTGATCTGAACCTAGCTCAGATGGAGTAGTGGCTCCACCCTTACCCTCACCACTTGTCTGGGCACTCTGTGTGCTCAGCCATGGCTCTGATATGGTAGTAGTGGCGTATTTCAAGGCATGTATGTGGTTGGCCGTCACTGTGGTTTCATCTATGAGGAAAACCAGGTGCTGTCTGACGGAAGGGGAGCTCAACAGACGAGCGAATGCAGAGGGCTTTTTCTGCCATCAAGTGAACAGCAAAGGTCAACTGCGAGGTACGATGGTGCAGCAAAGAATGCACACGCAGTTTGAGCACCATCGCTTTTTGAGCATAGCAAAAGGGCGAGAACACGTACGAGTGCTATGGCAGCGGTGCTAAACAAGCAGAGAAGCCTTATCGTTTAAGTGCGCAACATATCATGACGAAGAGAAATAAAAGAAACAACAGTGATGAAGGGGAGGCATAATATGACCGTAACAAATAGAGGATGATGATGAAGAAAAAGAGGAAGCAGAAAAAGAAGACATTGGAAGAAAGAAGAGAGGGAGGAAAAGTGGGAATGTAAGAAGACTGAAAGACGAGAATGAGAGTGCGCGCAGCAAAATCTACATTATGCCACCACTGTGCTGCATCCTCTGCGCCGACCTCCGAGTTTTGTGTAACTTTCCCAAAAGGTGCCCGTTTTCCTGCTGGACACTGATAACAAAGGGCTAGAACGCACCGCACCAGCCATACCTCTGATTTTGGTGGTGGTCAGTTTATAACAAACTAGTGTGGTAGCCCCTTATTCTGGAATGTAACAAAACACTGCTCTATGCCATGTCCCCCTCCACCATGCTGTCCTTTCCTGTTTTGCCTTGACAATGCTTTCCGTGCACCGATTGGCTATGGCATACAAGTCCTGCCCGCCATGTCACCCTGACATCTTGAGAACATCAGGATACATGTTTCTCCTGGCTTTTTTTTATTTTTTTTTACCAGCCACTGTGTGCTTATTAAGTGGAGGCCGTGTTGCCATTTTGGACGTACAGTCGAACCTCGGTTTTAAACCTCCCCGTTTTGCGACGACCCGCATTTTACGATGGATTAGTCAAGTCCCGACGAAAGCCCAATAGACAATGCACGCAAATCCACGCAAAGCAGGGTGACCAAGCGGCGAAGAAAAGGGAAGTGCCTGCGGGCGTCTTTCGTCGGGTCGCACCGGCTCTTTGTCACCCCTCCGCATGCCAAGCACTTGGGAAATCAATTCGTTTCGGCTTTCCGCTGCCATTCGTTTGTCTTTCCCTGGCCCTCCCAGCGGCCGCCGGTTCCGCGAGTAGCGGCATAGAGTGGCGCGGTTGTTGTCTTACCCCATTTTTTCAAAAACCCTTTCCGACCAACCATCTCTCATGCTCTCCTGCAATCTCCCTCCTGTGATAACGAAAAGCGAAGTGGCACACACAAAGGCAAACCTCACGGCGAAAACGACGAAGCAGGCGCTAACCCTAACCGTAGCAGACAACGCACGGAGCAGCCGCCGGAGAAGGCCACCGCGTCATCACACGCAGCAGCCAGTAGCGGCCGCACATTCCCCCACTCTCTTGAGGATCGAGCGCACGCTTGGTGCAATCGTAGCTTCGCATCCAAGCGCAGGATACTCGAATGCCCCCGCAAGCGCCCCAATCATGCGCGAACCATGCTTCCACAACGCCACCGCCGCTCCTGCCGATGGCGGTGGAAAAAAACGCACAAAACCAAAATGGCGCCGGTCGGTTGAATGGCGCGTGAACTACGCTCGTTTGAAGTTGTTCTGTTTCGTAGCGTGTTTAAGGGTCACAGCAGCTGCCGCTGCTCGTAATATATTTGATATGACGTCGTTTTACGATGAATTAAGCGCTGAATTACAGGAGGGGTAGTTTATCGCAAATACAGTGCAAATATGTGATTTTCCGAAAAGCGTGTTTCTTTTGCAATTTTTTCGACTTTCAAAGGCACATACCTCCTTAAGTGTGTGTCGTGTTTTGCTACGGCTGTTGCGAATCACACCAGTGGATTGCAGCGCACTCAAGGGCATAAATTTTTCTGTTCGGATTTTACGACGCCCCCATTTTACGGCGCTTTTCCGTGGTCCCGAGAACGTGGTATAATTGGGGTTTCACTGTATGTTTTTTAAATAGCCTAAGCTTCGGTTGTTGTGAAAATTACTAACTCCTGCTTGTTTCAGTGCATAGTAAATTGCAACGGTGTTACTGCACGCAGATGGAGGAGGACGCATGCACTCACAAACATACTATGAATGCCAACCAACTAGCCCGCCAATGTGCTCAGGCCAGTTTCAATGCAGAACTGACTGCCACGCAGTGGCAGCACAGTGGTTTGTTCTGGAGCCCTTGGTACATAATATAATGCCCTGAGTCGGAAGAATTTATTAGCATTAGTTGAAGTGGAAATGAAAACAATGTCAGCAAGCAGTTAATTTTGGCAGCTGCTGTGCAACAGACAGCAAGACACATGCATATGAAGTTATGCATTTGGCATCTGTTGTTCATGGTCACTTATAAAATACATGTTTCATGCATTTCTGTGACTTCGGGAACTGTCTTACATTCTTAAAAGTAAAGTGTCAAGTATGATAGCATAAATCTTGTGTAATCAGTGAGCTTTCTTTTCAAGTGGTTTCTCTGCTATGTTCTCGTGTGTACAGTACGTTTTATAGTGGCTCTTCTGCAAACTCGTGGTTTGATCTGGAGAGCAACATTGGTACAAACTCTTTTGGTGATCAAGGCACCTTCACTGTAAATGAAGTGTCACAACTATCTTGGTTGCTGTCCTGAATTTTTTCAAAAGCCATGAATATGAAAGAAATGCTGGGGAATTTTCTGCACTGCTTACGTTTTCTGCGTTCCATTCTCTTATGTCAAAGTGCATTCAGAAAAAAAAAGAATATTCATCACAATAGTCTTTTCAAAGCCTGATATTTTAATAACAGTGCCACTAGGTCGCAAATTCCAGTACGACACTTCAAGTTGTCCAAGAAAAAAGCACACACATTTGTATCTTCTGCAACTGCAGGATACCACTAGCGAGTTAAGCGTGCTGTAGGGAAAACCTGAAAAAAAGATGGAGGAGGAAAATGTCATGCAGTGCAGAGCTGCACCTCTTTAAGATAAAGGGCCTTTAAGCAAAGGATCCATTGCATTCTAAAAACTTGTGCCGGCATAGTTAACATTGGTCACTGCTTACTTGTTCACTCACAGCAATTTTCATTAAATGCTACATGCCACCAGACCACATTATCTTTCAACATAAACTTGAATTGGATAGATCAGCCTGGAGCTGTTTGTGTGCTTATTGTGCGTGTATATATATATATATATATATATATATATATATATATATATATATATATATATATATATATATATATATTGTAAGGCAGGCGCACAGCTGTTGTCTCGTAGCCTTTATGTGGCCGAGCCTCGAGCAGAACGAAGATGACGCTCACGGTGATGATGATTATATACAGGTGAAGAAGATGACCGATGAATGTTTTGCTGACATGAATTTCCCCCTCGCGCGAAAGCGGCCAACCTGGCCGCTGTCTATGGCGGGGAGGTACGTCGTATAAAAGGTTTTAAACGGGAGACATGCACAACCTCCGTACCACGGCAGCGGCCGTCAGAAGGCATGACAGCGGGAGTGACGCGATAGTTCACTGGTGAAGTTTGCTCGAGCACAATGCAAGGTCCGATAAAACGTGACTGAAATTTTTCGCATAGACCGGGAACTCGGGTTGGGGTCCACAACAACACTTCGTCTCCGGGATGGAACGAACCGACGCGGTGAGATGCGTCGTAGCGAGCCTTGAGTTCCTGTTGACTTGCCTCGGTATTGAGGCGAGCACGGCGGCGACACGTAGCAAGGCGGGACAAAAACTGCTCGCTCAACGATGGCGACGAGTTGACGGGGACGTCAAAAAAGGAGGCGACGAGGAAAGATGCTGGTTGCCGGCCGTAAACCAGAAAGAAGGGCGAGTAACCAGTAGTGCGTTGGACAGCAGTATTATATGCGAATGTCACGAATGGCAGTACGGAGTCCCAGTTGGTGTGATCAGCGTTGATGTACATAGATATCATATCGGAGAGGGTACGATGAAAGCGTTCTGTGAGGCCGTTAGTCTGCGGATGATAGCTGGAAGTCGTCTTATGGATGGTGTTACAAGTGAGGAGGACGTCCTCAAGCAGTTTTGACAGGAAAGCCTTGCCGCGGTCACTCAAGAGCACGCGCGGAGCGCCGTGCCGCAAGAAGATAGCTGCCAAGAAGAAATTAGCGATCTCTTCCGCGGATCCAGAACGTAGCGCCGCCGTTTCGGCGTACCTTGTCAAGTGGTCTACGGCCGTGGCTATCCATCTCTTTCCGCCAGCTGATGTTGGCAACGGTCCGTAGAGGTCGATCCCAATCATTGCAAATGGAGTGTCGGGACATGGAAGAGGTTGCAGCAGCCCAGCAGGTGGTAAAGTAGGTCGTTTGCGGCGTTGACACAACGAACAAGAAGCGATGTATTTTGCGACGGAAGTGGCAAGGCCAGGCCAGCCAAAACGAGTGCGGATGCGGTCGTAAGTTTTATGAAAGGCGAGATGACCAGCCGTCGGATCGTCGTGAAACGTCTGCAGTATCTGTGCCCTGAGTGATCGAGGAGCGACCGGCACCCAACGCTGTCCTTCGGGGTGGAAGATGTGACGGTAGAGGATTGAGTTTGCGATCTTGAAGTTCTTTAATTGCCGACGGGTCCGAGAATTAGGAGGACGAGATGAGCCATGGAGACGTTCCATAACTGAGTGGCAGTAAGCATCGTTGCGTTGGTGTGCCGCGAACGTGTCGGGGTGGAAAGAAGGACGCTCATCGAGTGCGGCGAGTGACAGGACTGCGGATGATTCGTCCACAGGCTTGCTCACGGTGCGTGGTAGGCAGGGAATGTCGGAAGGGGACGGTAGCGGGCAACGACTGAGGGCATCTGCATCATTATGCTTCTTGCCGGATTTGTACATGACGTCGAAGTCATATTCTTGAAGACGTAGTATCCAGCGACCTAGACATCCGGATAGATTCTTTAATGTCGACAGCCAGCACAAGGCATGGTGGTCGGTGACGACCGTGAAGCGGCGGCCGTGGAGATAAGGTCGAAATTTCTGTATGGCCCAAACAACGGCAAGACATTCCTGTTCGGTTATCGTGTAGTTTTTTTCTGCCGAAGTCAGTGTCCGACTTGCGTATGCGACCACACGTTCTTCAGAAAGTCTCTGTCGCTGTAACAGAACCGCGCCGATTCCATGGCCACTGGCGTCCGTATGGAGTAGAGTGGGTGCGGTGTTGTCAAAATGACAAAGGACAGGTTCGGACGTGAGGGCCCGCTTCAAAGTGTCAAAAGCCGTTTGGCAGTCGTCGGACCATACATACGGAGTTCCCGAAGGGAGTAGACGGTGAAGCGGGGCCGCAATCGTAGCGAAGTCTCGGATGAAGCGGCGGAAGTACGATGCGAGGCCAAGAAAGCTGCGCAGCTCTTTGAGGCGCTGAGGCCTCAGAAATCGGAGGACGGCGGTAATCTTATCGGGGTCAGGCCGAATGCCGTCTTTGCTGACAAGGTGGCCCAGTACTTTAATAGTTTTGCTCGCAAAGTGGCACTTCTTGGTGTTGAGCTGAAGACCGGCTGCAGAAAGACACGTGAGAACTGCGTCTAGGCGCTGTAAGTGTTGTGCGAATGTTGAAGAAAATATGACTATGTCGTCAAGGTAACATAGACAAGTCTTCCACTTGAGGCCTCGCAGCACAGTGTCCATCATTCGCTCAAAGGTTGCGGGGGCATTGCAGAGGCCGAAAGGCATAACATTAAATTCGTAAAGTCCATCAGGTGTGGCAAAGGCAGTCTTTTCCTTGTCGGCCTCATGCATGGGGATTTGCCAGTAACCGGAGCGTAGGTCAAGACTGGAAAAATATTCCGCTCCTTGCAATGAATCTAACGCATCATCAATGCGGGGCAAGGGGTACACGTCTTTTCGAGTTATCTTATTCAAGGCACGGTAATCGACACAAAAGCGCACTGAGCCATCTTTTTTCTGCACGAGGACGACAGGTGATGACCACGGGCTTGAGGAGGGCCGAATGACATTTCGCTTGAGCATGTCGGCGACGTGCCGGTCGATGATTTCGCGTTCGGTGGAAGAGACGCGATACGGTCGGCGGCGCACAATAGTAGTTCCATCGACGTGTATGCGATGGGTTGCCGCCGAGGTCTGTCCCAAAAGAGGAGAGTCTACATCGAAGGAAGACTTGTGTTTCGACAACAAGGCGAGCAATTCATCTCTCTGCGGCGGAGTCAGGTCCGTACTGATTGCGCTAGCAAGGGTGGAGGCAGTGGCACTGTCTGCAGCTGGGCGTTGTGGCGCCGCAGCGGATCTCACGGTAATCACAGAAACAGGCTGCGTGTCGGCACCGTAAACCACAACAGCATCTTTAGGGAGCAAAATTGGTTCATTAGTAACGTTAAGTACAGAGAGAAGAGCCGTGCCGTTGATGAATCGAACAAGACTGGAGGCTATTGCAATCCCTTTCGATAGGTAACATGCTGACGGAGCTGCGACAACGTCACCGCTGTCGATTACGTCAGAAGCAACCGTCAGGAGTTGCTCGTGGCCAGGTGGCACTACGCAATCAGTTACGGTTCGAAGGCGGTGGCGGGACTGGACTTCTGTGTCGACATCATGAGTCTCCCGCATGTGCACAAGACGTTGTCGGCAAGAGATGAAGGCGGCAGCGTCTGAAAGAAAGTCCCACCCTATAATGAGCATATAGGCGCAGGAACGTAGTACGACGAACTGAATGTGGTGGCGGATCCCATCTATAAAAACTCGGACGGTGCACTGTGCCGACGGTCGAATTGAAACATTATTTGCACTACGTAAAGAGGCTCCACTATAAGGTGTAGTAACCTTGCGTAGACGAGAACACAAGTCAGAGCGAATGACAGAAACAGCTGCTCCCGTGTCGACTAAAGCTTGTATGGGCACACCTTCAGCATACACTAATAAAGAATTGGCCGGGCACTCTGGAGGTATTTTGTGTTGTCCGAGCGATGCAGTTTTCCCTCCAAAAACTGCAGCACCTAGTTTTCCGAAGGGTAGTCAGAAGCGTGGGTGACTGGTCGCAGGGGCGATGTTGAGCGTCGAAGAGGAGAAGGAGAGCGTCGGCGCCCTGGACGGTAACTCTGAGGAGCGTCAGGTGGAGGAGGTGGTGAGAAGGAACGCGTCGACGGGCGGCGGTGGTATTGACTTTGAGAGAACGCCCCATCCCTCTCGTAGACATCGTAGCCGCGGCGTTCGTCCTGTTGGCGTTTGCAACAAAACCTGGAGATGTGCCCTCGAATGCCGCAGTAGTAGCATACTGGCCGGGACGAGCGCCACGGTGTGTAAAAGGCTGGGACTGGCGCAGTGCGTGCAAATGCCGCTATGTTGCTTTGCACAGGAACAGGCGGCGCGCGCTGCGCAAAGGCGGGTTGCATGGCCGCCATTTGTGCATAAGTGGCGGGCTGGGGTGGCGGAGGTGGCGGAGGTGGTAGCGTCGGGGAATCGGAGGCCACAGTGCAAGCCATAGCGGACAACTCCTCTTTGATGATGTCGCGCAGAGCATTAGGGGGGGACGACGGTTGCGGAGCCGGCGAACAAGAGAGCCCTTGCGCTTGTAGCTCTTCGCGGATCAAAGTGACTGTTGGAAGTCATCCAGATGGCGACATGTTGTGATGATATCGTCCACGGTGCTGGGGTTCTTGGATCGCCAAGGCGTTGAACGCAACGTGTACATCCCTTTCAGAATATGCCGAAGCGATCCGACCTATGGCCGAGTCCACGCGGCACACAAGGCGTAGGACGTCTTCGATGTACGAAGGAAGTCTCCCTGGATGTTGCACGCGCCCGTCGAGCTTTCGCTGGGATACTTCGAAATGGATGTTGGTGAATTCCGAAAATCCTGGAACTTGTTGGCAGAAACAGACCAATCGGCGAAGCTGCCTTGGTGGTTAAAAAAAACAGGTTTTAGCGACGTCGGACACTAGAAGCCGACGTGACAAGTTTCTGAGGGTCTTCCCAGTGTTTACGCGCTTCCACCCTCGAGTAATCCTTGCGAGCCACTCTTCTACGTCGTTCACGCGGGAGACCCAAGAGAAATGGTGGGTTCACGCTGCCGGGATGTGATGTGTCATGGGGGAGCGGCCAGGTGCGCAGAGGCGTGATGCCCGATGGGCCAGGCTGCTGTTCGTTACTCATGGCAGTGGCATCCGGAGCAAACCCGGCGACCCGACGTAGCCTCCCCAAGGGAACCGCGTCGAGCGTAGAGGTCTAGGGATCCGAAAGCACCTTCCACCATTGTAAGGCAGGAGCGAGCTGTGTCCGTAGCCTGTATGTGGCCGAGACTCGTAGCAGAACGAGATGACGTCACGGTGATGATGATTACATAAGGTGAAGAAGATGACCGATGAAGTTTTGCTCACAAATGTAACGTAAAGAAAGGAGATGGGAGATGAAGAAGAGGGACGACGAAGTGGAGTGCGCCATTGTACCATCTGTCAGTGCTATCCAACCTTGGCATCCATCATCCCCGCTGACCGTAACTTGGAAATAAACATCCTCATCGTACCACAGTAGTGGTGGGGTGCTGGGTACACCTGGACCACAACGAAACACGGGAAAACACGGTTCCCAACAGCCGATCGCTTCGAAGCCGCCGCATTGCTGGCTTGCCTCCGTGCCACCGGCGTCCGAGATGTCCAACGCCGAGCCAACAGACGGAGCGAGTCCAAAGCACCTTCGACCTCAACGGCGGCTGGTTCTTGGCCACGCCAGCACTTGGTTGGCCCCGCATGTAAGAGGAAAGGCACGGTGAGGGGACGTGGACGAGGGATGAACCACTACGAACGGGTGAGCAAGCACTATTGTTGGGACGCGCCGCCGCGGACTCGCAAACGTTGTATTTTCTTGAACCGAGACGGCGCTCAGGGTTTGACAATAACGAAGAGCCCGTGACAACATGGCCTTTCATGTCAGATATTAAGGAGCGCTTCGGTGATTCGGTCGCAAGGAAGAAGCAGCCGAGCAGACGCTTCTTCAAAGAGCTCAGTGCAGGCGAGACGTTTGCAGAGTTATATAGAAACCATATGAGATATGCAGAATGCCAATCCTCGAATGCCGGAAGAAGGCAAAGGCGGAAAATTGTTGAGGGAATCTCGGAGGAAGTATTAATAATTTCCTCATCTGCAAGGAGAGACTTAGCTCAGTGGCGACGCTAATACGTCATTGCGCACTTCGGGGCCTCAAACGCGCCGATAACACGAAGTTTAGGCAAGGCCGCAAATGTAACGACTGTTGCTAGCATCAGGACGACACGTCGCCGGGCCGGATCTCGCGAACACCATAGACACGCTTGTTAGAGAGGAGTTAATTCGCTGAAGGAATGAACGAACGACTTGTGGTGCCCAACAGTCGCACTTTCCGGCACCAGCTCCTCGAGATCGTCGTGCGCGGCAACTGCGGACGAGCGGCACCGAGAAGGCCTGTATGGCGCAACACCAACTACCACAGAGAGGAGGATAACGATCGTGGCTGCAGGGTATCCCAGTCGACACCACTTGGGCCACGCGACAACTCCCTCGACAAGCCTAATAGATTCCGGGAGTAGGCGGCGGAAATACCACGCCCCATGGTGTTTGTTTGTGAAAGTTCTGTTGGCGGATAAGTGTATTGACCGAATTTGTTATTTTGGAACGGTGCACACATGACGTTATCTGGGCATAGACTTTCTACAAACCTGCGGGGCCTCTGTTAATTGCGGTGCCGGTGAGCTTTCGGTAAACAGCGGGAGTCCAGGAATCGTTGCATGCCCAGAACAGCTACTGCCAGGATTTGTGGACGAACCACATGAAGAACAGAAGACATTTGCTGTAGCTGATGACGTGAGGCTACCTCCATGGTCATTCGCATCGGTGTCGGTAGTCGCTTCTTCCTATACTGATGTTTCATTTGACGCCTTTGTGCAACCACTTAGTGATTCTTGTCGGAAGAAAGACCTACTGGTGCCTAGCAGCATTGTATCGGTGATTAATGGCTTGACATCGTTGTGGGCACTAAACTGCTCTGCTGTGCCTGTGCATGTTCCTAAACACATGAAGATTGCTGTATTTGATGACGTCACGAGCAGTTCAACTATGGCCACAGGGGACGAGAAGACTTCCATTAAAGTGCGAGCCACCGGCGCCTTCGAAGAGGAAATTATAGGCATGGTCAGCAAGTCGTTGTCATCTCGTGAACGTAACACGTTAGTACAAGTGCTGTCCAAGCATACTTCTGTGTTTGACTTCTCCCAAGACCAGCGCCGCACGACTATTCCATCCTCGCGTGCCCGTCATCGAATTGACACCGGATCGGCTCATCCCATCCGGCAGAAGCCTTACCGAGTGTCGTCCTCGGAGCGCAAGGTTATCGCGGAGCAAGTACAAGAAATGCTTATGAAAAACGTAATACAAGAGTCGTCAAGTCCGTGGGCCGCACCAGTTATTCTGGTGAAGAAAAAAGATGGCTCATGGAGATTTTGCGTGACTACAGACGCCTAAATGCGGTAACAAAGAAGGACGTGTACCCGCTCCCGCGAATTGACGATGTGATAGACTGTCTGCACTCTGCCTCCTACTTTTCGTCCCTCGATCTACGTTCCGGATATTGGCAGATACCTATGGACCCCGCTGATAAAGAGAAGACTGCTTTCGTTACACCGGATGGTTTATTCGAATTTAGCGTTATGCCATTCGGTCTTTGTAATGCCCCTGCTACGTTCGAGAGATTCATGGACACAATTCTTCGCGGACTCAAGTGGGAGATATGCCTTTGTTATCTTGACGACGTCGTTATTTTCGGCCGCACTTTTGAAGAGCATAACGAGCGTCTCAGCCTGGTTCTGGAATGCATGGAGAAAGCTGGTTTGATTCTCAACTCCAGAAAGTGTAAGTTCGGGGAACGACAGACATTGGTTCTAGGTCATCTGGTCGACAAAGACGGAGTCAGACCTGACCCCCGCAAGATTGAAGCGGTCAGCGCATTCAAGCCTCCACAGTCATCTCGAGAGCTCCGTAGTTTCCTGGGCCTTTGCTCTTACTTCAGGCGTTTTGTGCCAAGATTCGCCGATATTGTGGAACCGTTGACGCGTCTGTTGCAGAAGGATGCACAGTTCCAGTGGACACCAGAATGTGAGTCATCGTTCCGTCAACTCAAGTTTCTACTTACGTCAGACCCCATCCTGCGTCACTTCGATCCTTGTTCCCCTACCGAGATCCATACAGACGCAAGCGGGGTAGGCATCGGAGCAGTGCTCGTACAAAAGCGAGATGGCGCCGAACATGTCGTTGCTTACGCGAGTCGCTGCTTGAGTAATTCTGAGCGAAATTACACTGTCACTGAACAGGAGTGTCTCGCAGCTGTTTTCGCTGTTCAGAAATTTCGCTGTTACATCTACGGCCGCCCATTCAAGATAGTCACCGATCATCATTCATTATGCTGGCTTGTCAGTCTCCGAGATCCTTCTGGTCGTCTCGCACGGTGGGCCTTACGACTTCAGGAGTATGACTTCGTGGTGACATATAGGAGCGGCCGCCGCCATGCTGACGCTGATTGTCTTTCCCGCTTACCAATTCCAACGACCCATTCTGAGGAGGACGCTTTCTACGACTGCCTGGGAGCTATTACACCCGAGTTTCCC
Source organism: Hyalomma asiaticum (assembly GCA_013339685.2). Taxonomy (NCBI): domain Eukaryota; kingdom Metazoa; phylum Arthropoda; class Arachnida; order Ixodida; family Ixodidae; genus Hyalomma; species Hyalomma asiaticum. Next base: position 26,772 of record JABSTT010002476.1, read on the forward strand.
GATGTGACCGTATTCCGACAGGAGCAGCGTAACGACGTCAGTTTGGAGCCTCTCTTCGTCGCGGCGCGCAATCCGAAAGCCAGTGGTGGTTTTTCCATACGTGACGGCTTGTTGTACAAAGCTAACCGCTCTGCAAGTGGCGCTCGCTTTCTTCTTCTTGTCCCGGAGAGCCTCCATACTGCTGTGTTACGTGCGATGCATGACGACCCAACATCCGGTCATCTTGGGTTCGCCCGCACCCTGCAGCGGGTTCAGGAGCGCTTTTACTGGCCTCGCATGCGTCAGACAACAAAGCAATATGTGGCCAGTTGCGACCAATGCCAACGTCGCAAAAGACCTTCAACCGCTTCCCCAGGCCTTCTGCAACCGCTCATTCCGCCTCATGCACCTTTCGAACAAGTCGGCGTGGACCTGCTGGGCCCATTCCCACGGTCATCAAATAACAACCGATGGATCATCGTTTGTGTGGACCACCTTACAGGCTACACAGAGACCGCGGCAGTACCGTCATCTACCGCTGCTTGCGTCGCATCTTTCTTGTTGCGTTATGTCGTCTTACGCCATGGCCCACCTCGCGTGATCATAAGCGACCGTGGTCGTCAGTTCGTGGCAGACACTGTTGAGGAGTTGCTTCGGCTATGTGGAACGCAATTTCGACACTCCACGCCGTATCATCCGCAGAGCAACGGCCTTGTTGAACGTACGAACCGAACCTTGACGAACATGATAGCCATGTACGTGTCATCGGATCACAAGAACTGGGATGATGTGCTACCATTTATAACATACGCCTAGAACACTGCGAAGCATGAGACAACAGACTACAGCCCTTTTTATTTGCTCTACGCCAGGTCACCGCGGAGCTTCCTTGACACTATTCTGCCGTTTTCATTAGACACAGAAGATTCAGTAGCCAAGACACTTTGCCTTGCCGAGGAAGCCCGTCGAATAGCACGCATCCGAACGTTGGCATCTCAAAGCCGCTCAAAGCAACGATATGACAGCACCCATGAAGAGGTTTCGTTTGAAAAGGGTGATCTAGTGCTGCTATGGACCCCACAGCGCAGGCGTGGCTTGTGCAGCAAGCTTCTATCACATTATGTCGGCCCGTTCGTTGTGCTTGATCGCCTGAGTGATCTCACGTATGTACTTGCGCGGCTTTTGTCTAAAGACAGGCGCTCCAGGAAAACGCAACCCGCTCACGTTGCACGTCTCAAACGTTACTATCCCACCACAGCACAATGACTCACCCGGTGGGCTTCGTCTGCGAAACGGGGATTGTAACGGAAAGAATAGGAGATGGGAGATGAAGAAGAGGACGACGAAGTGGAGTGCGCCATTGTACCATCTCCGTGGCTATCTACCTTGGCGATCCCTCATCCCCGCTGACCGTCACTTGTAAATAAACATCCTTCATCCGTAACAATATATATATATATATATATATATATATATATATATATATATATATATATATATATATATATATATATATATATGTTTAGCAGTTTAGAGTGTATAATAAAATAGCTTATGCATAAGTATGTGGACCTTAATACTGAGAGTGTTGTTGACTTTTTCAGGAGCCTCATAACGAGGTGGTGGAGCTGCTCGCTGAGGTTAACGGCAGGGTGAGTTGCTTTTGTCTTATTGTGATACCAAGTATGGGGAATCTCAAAGCAAAAATTTAATGTTGTCCATGCGGTGGTCTGCATGCGGCCCAAATGTTGAGATCTTACTTTGCCCTCCGTGTGTGCAGCTTGGTGTGAAAGATTGGAGTCTTGTGGGGCTGAAATGAGCTTAAGGGGGGACGTGGCAATGAAAACTATCTTTCTTATTTATGGGTATAAAGTGATGAAATTTGGCACATTGATGTAGTTTGTTATGCTGATATCTGAAATGAAATCAGTTTTAAGCTACATATTATAGTTTTTGAGTTGCATCACCTGGATGGATGGATGGATGGATGGATGGATATTAGGAGCGTCCCCTTTATAACGGGGCGGTGGCCGCGCCACCAAGCTCTAGCTTTATTTCTTTTTCGTTTACAACCATTTCTTTTCCCGAATCACACACCTTATAGACCCTTACAGTCACCCCCTAATTAATCGGTCAATTAGACAGTACCATTTTTACTTAAGCATATACACTAAGACCCACTGTGTGCCGTAAAGCTGTTTGTTGATTTCTTTATGTCCAAATGAGCACAGAAAAAGATTTTTGAAATGTCCTCAACATATTTTCTTATTAACAACATTTGCAAAAATACAATTATAAAAGTTTGTGTGGCGTGCAGGTATAAGTGAATAGCCTTACGGCACTCACCAACGTTTTGGGATGTAAGTGAAAAAGACAGAATAAATTTAGCTTAATTAGTTATGAAATGGCACTGGGACGACTGACAGCAACTGCTAAAAAAATGGAAGCTGAGAAAACGGAGCTGAAAGTTTTATTTTGTGAAAACAGTTAAATATTAACTTTGAGCAGCTAAGTTCTTTCTTGCTCTTGTAGGTTTTATTTTTGTTGGAGAAACACAGTGGTATGGCTATCCTCAGGTTCGATAGCTCCTTTTTACGATGATAACAATGTGGCGGCATCTTTGGAAGCGCGATTTTCTTGCGATTTTGGATGACAACACATAGATAAAGTGGCAGTTTCTGTATTACCACCGTATATTTCATTATAATGTTCCACCACAAGGTAAAGGAAGGTCCTAGGATCATGAAAAAAAAAAACTAAATTGAAAAATGGAGAATTTTAATCAAATTGAGCATTCCCATTGCCACGTCCTCCCTTAAGGGTTGCAGTCTAAGCATATCTATCCCTTGGTCAGCCTGGCTTGGGGCAGTCAAGCCAGCACTCTGTGCTGCCTACATTAGAGGCAAATAGTGCACCCTATCCTGTGATTTGTGGCATTTCCGAAATGTGAGTAAGCTTAGATGGCTGTTCACTTTGTGTCACTGTTTCTGCTCGCATTTCCCCTTAATTTTCACACATCTCATGCTGCAGCTCACATCATTCTAAGAAGCAAGAAGTTACTCAGTGCATTGCTCACTTTTGTTTGTGTTGTTCATCATGCCAGCTTTGTGGGACTTGATGTTTGTGGTCATAAGTCAGATGCATTCATGTTTGCTTACTGCAGCGTACAGAGCCAGTCATGTGCTACAAACCATATTGTAGGTGTTAGGTGCATAATCATAGCTGTCAGTGCTCCCTTCTCGGCTAATTTATATGTAAAAGAAAATATCTGTACTAATCTCTCTGCTTCAGTACAAATATATTCTAGCATATAATGGGTGGGTATATAGCTGCTCCAGTTCGTAGCATTCCAGGTGAAAGAATGCAGGAATTTCAATACCTTGTGTTTTTCCTTTCCATTTGACGCTGTTGCAAGCATGATAGTGAATCATTTATGCTCATGAGATGGTTTATTGCAGCGCGATATAACAGGTCATGTTGAGCAGCTTCAGAAGTTCCACTTTTTGTGTGCTGATGTGTTCTTCCTCTTTTTTTTAGGGGCGAAGCTCCCTACGGTGTGGGTCTGTCCCTCCTCTGTAGTATGTAATAGTAGTAGTAGTAGGTAGCCACATCTTGTTTTATGAAAAAAAACTTACGAGAGTTGTGTCCGAAGCGCGGAATCGAACCATGGACCCCTCGCTTCCGAATGCGCGGCGCTAGCCACTACGCCACGAAGCGCACATGCACGCATGCACCGCGATGACACTAAATACCCAACATTAACGAAAGACTGTGCGTTTCTAACGCGTTTGTGCTAGCGCATTACGGCCCGTGTGAGAAGCTGGTGTAAGATGCTGTGGCCTCTCCGCCTTATACTCTCTCAGCAGGCATGTGATGGCGTCGGCAAACGCGGTGCGCGTTCCGGCCTGTGTAAGGGGCTGTGTAAGATGTCTTTACATGATGATCGACTGGGCGAATTACAGGGAAGGTTCACGGTTTACCAATCATTCCCTCCGGAGCTTCGCCCACTCATCATCATTCACCCCATGGATATGCTGTGATTTTTTTCTACTTGCCCTGTCCCACTACAACCTTTTGCATATACCCAACATGCCAAGATTGAACGTCATGCTTGTCTAATGTGATGTGCACGCTCTAAATTTATTTTTAAAATAATTTAATTTATTTTGTTGCAGTCAAGCTATTGCTACATATCTACAAATGTGTATATATGTAGCATTTGTGGTGCAATAAAATATACATTATGTTTTGTCTAGCCTTTTCAGTACGCTGCTTCTGTGGATCTTTTTCAGGTGCTCTTAATTGAGATATATGTGTAAGCATAGGTAGATACTGAAATTCTTGTATAGCTTCCCTGCTGTGGTCCCATGTGACATGCACCGTGACACTCTGTGTGGCTTGGTTGATTGAAGATCCACCTCGGAAACGGTGTCTTTATCGACGACGAAAAATGGGACATGCTACTATCCCGAGACAGGGACTCACTCTTCTGCAAGGAGGTGACGCGCCTTGTCTGGGGCACTGCAGCACTCCGAGGTAGGAGCGTGACAGGGTCTCTGTGCCGGCGCTTCTTGAAAGATGGCAAGGCCATCGAGAAGCCGGCATTGAGCCCCCATAAATTGGAGGCTGTGGGTAGTAAGTATCATCTACATTTATCGAAGCTTTTGTAAGGGTTTATCTCAAAACGAAGGTACTACATTGAAAATAACTATTTTTCCAGATGCATTTGACGCCTACCTGACAAAGGCGGGCCCTTCCCCCGAAGAAAAGAAGGCAAGGCGCTCGAAATTAAATAGATACTTGGCGGATTTGCTTCGCGATATTAAATGAAAATGTGTTTCTATACTTGTATGTATTTTTAAATAAAGCTATTTATACTATTCAATGTCTATCATTATGAGCAACTCCAGAACACAAGCACATGCATTCCCCTATGTATCCCTTGAAGCAGGGAACCATGCATCCTTACGAAAGCGTTTATATATATATATATATATATATATATATCTATATATATATATATATATATATATATATATATATATATATATATATATATATATATATATATATTGACGCAGAACTTCAGTGCATTTGTGTGCGTTGTGCAGTTACAGCCGTCCGCAGTTTTATTTTGCGCACCGCGGATTGTGGCGTGGAGGTAGACGAAGACAACGAAGAGGACGTGCTGTTCGATCGGTGCCATTTTGCAGGGTGACTGGCTGTTGCCTCTTCTGCATTTATCGTGGCAAATTGGTGGAGGTGCTGTGGTTTCTTGTACGGCGGTGTTATAGGCGAAAGTTACGAACGGAAGAACGCTATCCCAATTCTTGTGATCCACGTCGACGTACATTGAAAGCATGTCAGCGAGGGTTTGTTGAGCCGTTCGGTTAGTCCATTCGTCTGCGGATGATAAGCAGTCGTGCGACGGTGAACAGTGCCGCTGAGGTGCATCACTTCTTCAAGTAGTTGAGCTGTGAAAGCTGTGCCTCTGTCTGTAATAACCACGGATGGTGCACCATGTCGCAGAACGATTTCATGAATGAAGAAGTTGGCGACGTCTTGAGCAGTACCGCGCTGAAGCGCTCTGGTTTCACAGTATCGTGTTAGGTAATCTGTCGCAACTATTATCCATCGATTGCCAGCGGAAGACTTCGGAAATGGCCCAAGTAAGTCCATTCCAACTTGTTGAAAGGGCGCCCGGGGTGGTTCGACAGGGTGCAACAGACCAGCTGGTTTTACGGGTGGTGTCTTGCGCCGCTGGCAGTCTCTGCATGTCTTAACGTAGTGCTTGACGGTACGAGATAGTTTCGGCCAGTAGTACTTCAGGCGGATACGTGCGAGAGTGCGCGTGAACCCCATATGTCCAGAAGAAGGTTCGTCGTGACAAGCATGCAGGATGTCGTCTCGCATCGTTGATGGCACCACTAGAAGGTTACTTTCAGCCCTGGGATCAAAGCTCTGCTTGTACAAGACGTTGTTGTGTAGAAAGAATGAAGAAATTACACGTCTGAATGCTCGTGGCGGCTGAGTAATGTGGCCCTCAAGATAGTCGATGAGGGGACGAAGCTCTGGGTCATTACGCTGTTGCTGAGCCAAGTCATATATATATATATATATATATATATATATATATATATATATATATATATATATATATATATATATAGCCACCTCATAAAACAACTGAAAGCACTATGGGTATTTCTGGTTGTGGGAGTTCTTGTGCACCTGCAGATGCCATTTTTGGTTTTTCAGGCATGCATTTCAAGTAAAAAAGGCAGGGCGAGAGATGGACAGTATGAAAAGTGCTATGTCATGAACCAGAGCAGTGTATGGCTTGAATACTGCCGCCCACAGGGGTATGTACCCTGATATTTGCGCATTATAAGCTTTGCATATAGCAAAAGTTATTACAGAGTGCATAGTAACATGTCCGCTTGGTGCAAGCTTAAGCTGTTGGGGGGGGGGGGGGTTTAAAGTCCATCAGTAAATCAGTAATGCTCGTGGTGTGTAAGTGGACAGAAAGGCACATAATCACTAGGCCATACATACGAGGCCCTCGTACAGCGTACAAATCCGTCGTACAGTGTACAAAGCCATCGTACGACCTACGAGGTCCTCGTACGGCCTACGAGGTCCTCGTACGGCCTACGAGGTCCTCGTACGGCCTACGAGGACCTCGTACGGCTTACGAGGTCCTCGTACGGCCTACGAGGCCCTCGAGCCTCGTATCATATGACACGTATCCAATAATCTCGTATATACGAACCACGTACAAAACACACATACGAGATTTTTCGATAGGGGAGGCATTCTCCATTAACTCTTAAGTCACCTTTACCCAATCGAATCTTCGAAACGTGCGGCAAACGTGCTGTAAATAACATTGTAGAGTTTGTATCTATTTTTCTTGCACCCACCCTTATACGATTTAGAACAGGGAATGTCGCAGGAGCCAACGTTTCAACAAGTGGACTTGTCTTCGTCAGGGCGGCGACTGCCTTCTACAGCGTTCGTTTCAGAACCATTCCTTCTACAAGTGTACTTGTCTTTGTCTGGGCGGCGACTGCCTTCTCCGGCGATCGTTTATGTTAAAACGTCGGTTCCTGTGTTGTTCTCTGTTTAAAGTCGTATTTTCCGATCTGTTCATCGATTCAAGCATCCATCTTCCCCTGAGCTTCTCTTCCAGTTTGGAACCCATCCTTATAGGTATTCTACTGCTCTCTTTATAGAGGACTATGCTGGTCGTGGAGCCATTGCAGATATAACCTTTTATTCATGCGTAACGCTCGTCTACGCCCCGATTCCGCAGTACCTGCAATACAACTGACGTTTCGACTGAGATGAATGCTTTCTCGTTAAGTACCAACCCCATAAACAAAGTTTTTTTTTAGATGCGGAGCATCTCTTGCTTGCGGGTATGTCACGTGTCAACCGGCGTCCGCACTCACACTAATAATGCGCGACTCTCCTCTCCCTTCCAACTCTCCAACAGCTGCTGCAATAAATAAAGCGGGTAGAGAGCGCGCGCGCGCTTCGCTTCAGTAGTATCTCCTCCTTCTCCGATGAAAGAAGTTGGTGGTGTTGTGTGATGGAAGCAACAGTTCCGTCAGCGAGTGGGTTGACGCAAGTACGCATCAGCATCAACCCACACTCTGACAACGGTCACGCTATCCGTGGTAACGAACCAAGTTAACAACGTAATAACACGCAAGGTTCACCGCCAAGGTAACACCGAAAACACTGCAAACCTGTAAACACTGCCGTTAAATGCACCGTTGAAACTCCGAGCGATGCTCCGCATCACCCCATGGTCCTCTTCCGGGAGATGGTGTAATCTTTTTTTCGCGCGCTCTTCTGCTACTTGAGTGATCTTGTGCGAGTACGGGCTGTTGCTGAGTAGCCTTTACCGAACCTTCCTTGTTCGTTCGGTTGACTGAAATCTATGGTGACACAAATTCTATTAGTGAGTGTTGCTGTAAGTACAATGTCGGCAATTGACAGTAGGCTTGTCGGCGTGTAATTTTAGGGGCGAAGCTCCTTAAGGCGTGGGTCGTTCATCCCTTTTAGTCGTAACCACCACGTTCTAGGATTGCGCTCGATAGCTCGCGCGCCGGGAGGCTCGCGCTCGCCCTCGGCGCGTTCCTCCCGGCGCGCGAGCTCTCTCACTCTTCCATCTGCTGTCTTGTGTGAGAGAGACAGAAAGACAGAGAGAGAGAGCGAAAGACTGTCCGTTTCTAACGATGATGATGGGTTTGTGCTAGCGCGTTACGGCGCGTGTAAGAAGCTGGTGTAAGACGCTGTGGCCTCTCCGCCTTATACTCTTTCAGCAGTCATGTGATGGCGCCGGCAAACGCGGTGCGCGTTCCGGCCTGTGTAAGGGGCTGCGTAAGACACTGTGGCCTCTCCCCCCTTACTAGAGTGTACTGCATGTTTCTAACGCGTTTGTGCTAGCGTCCCCTTAAACGCGAGATCCCAGCGTTCGAATAGAGTGTTTCTCACGTCTTTACATGATGATCGACTGGGCGAATTACACGGAAGATTAACGGTTTACCGGTGATTCACTCCGGAGCTTCGCCCACTCATCATCATTCACCCCGTGGATATGCTGTGAATTGTTTTCAACGCCCTCACGTCGCCTTTCTTATGGATTAGGATCGATTTTGCATTCTGCCGCTATTCCAGTACACTAGTGGCAATGAGGTTCGGCAATGAGGTTTCTAGTTTAATCTACCCAACATCGTTCTATAGATTTGAAGTTATCTGATCCTCACCAGTTCCTTTGCCATCTTGCATTTTTTAAAGGTTTCTTTACTTCCTCTTTCATAAATGGTTGGATGTCTACCTCTTCTGCAATACTTCCTCGTTCATTACTATCCTGGATGTCAAGTTTCCTGTAGAAGTCTCTGTAGAACGCCTCGGCTAGTACAACTATTGATTCCTATAAGTTGCTGCAGCCGGACAATAACTCTGTGGTGGTCCACAGTGCACTACAGAGAACAGTGCGTTTCTCTCGCGAAAGTTCTTGAACTTGAAGATGTAACAGCGCCCCGCCACTGTGGACTAGTGGTTATGGCACTAGGCTGCTGATCACAAGGTTGTGGGATGGAATCCCGGCCGCGGCGGCTGCATTTCCATGGAGGCGAAATGTCCAGGAGCGTGTGCTGTGTGACGTCAGTGCACGTTAAAGAGCCGCAGGTGGTCGAAATTTCTGGAGACCTCCGCTACGGCGTCTCTCATAATCAGAGCTGCCTTGGGACGTTAAACCACACAAATCAATCGAAAATGTAACTGCTTGGACTTCAGCTTCACCTGCCAATTGTCTTCACAAGTCAGGACATCAAGAAGGTTCAATGATTAACTGCAGCGCGAATGGACGAAGACAATAAAGGCACACAAACAGGACAGGCGCTGGCTTTCAGCTGAGTTTATTGACGGGAAATGACAAATATCTGTGTTCGCGGACATCGTAAAAAATTACAAGAAACCTGTCAGAAATTGAAATACTTTTTCTAGCAATGTAATAAACGGGACGCTGACACACTTGTCTCCTTTTCGAATGATAAAATAGGCCTCGATGATTTAACGTTCTAGCATTCGCACACTACAATGAAAAGCAAGATGGCGACAGGATATTTAGCAACAATTATGAAGGTGATGACTGCCTTTTCTCTGAGCTCGACCACGTACACCCGGTTGCTTTTACCACCAATGTTTGCATCGCAGGAGTTCCTGTAATAGTTCATGTCATTTTGTATGCCAAAAGCAAGATATGTTAGGGTTACTATTATGAGGCACATCCCGTAGTTGAGGGCTCCTAAGTTCGACCACTTGCGTTCCTTTTTTTGCACGTAAACCTAAGTACACAGTTGTCTGCATTTTTCTCCCATCGAAATGTGGCTGTCGCGATCAGGATTTGAGCTCGCGACCTCGACCTGCGCAAGTCAATGCCTTGCCGTTAAGAAACCTTAACAGAAGGCACGCTATTGTCATGGGAGAAGTGCGCGCTTGTTGCATTTGGTGTCCCTGCGACAGCGCCAGAGAAAACAGCGACCACGAAGAAGCACCGGCTCAGCACGTGAAACGGGAAATGACGACCACAAGCTGTCGCACGAGGCGAGAAAAAAAGACAAGAAGAGTGGCACGTGGAGCGGGATCGCGAGGCGCCGTATTAGGGGGAAGCAAGGCGGCGTTCCACCAGCGCGGACGTGGCAGGGGAGCTCTCCGCCAGAACCACGGTCGAGGCGTAGTCCCGAGTGCCTCGCGGGCGCCAAGAGTCGGGGCGTATGGCTCCGCTTGGCACCGAGCTCCCGACTGTGTTCACGGAACACCTGACGAGGCGCCCGTGCCACCAACAGCACCGTCGGGTGTAGGCCCGAGTACTGTACCAGCTGGCCATGTCTATCGGCTCTGTGGGGCCTGAGCTCCACCGTCTCCTTCGTGGAGTTAAGGAAGGCCACGGTTACCCGCAGCAGCGTCGGGCGTAGACCCGAGTGCCGCTTTGTTCCTTCGAGTCCCGAGCGGCAACGCAACGCTTCTCGTGACTCCGGTGCCCGGCGTCCTCCTCGTCCCCGTCCCTGGCACGCATCAGTGCTGACCACCATTCGTCGACAAACTCCCTTGCCGACCTCCGGCTCACGCCGACGTTCCACCTGCATGGACTTCTCGCGTACCAGTCGACCAGCCTCGGTGAGAGCGTTCCGAACTCTGACTTTGTCGCGTGTTCATCTATGTTCTTCTTGCACTCTGTTCGCAAGCGTTGATGTTTTTATTGATAAGTGTGTTTCTTCCTGTCGATGTTTTTTTATAGTCTTTCCAGAATTCAGCCTCGCCATCCTTCTGAACACGTTGCCGTCGTCAGAAGCAACGTGCGTTCCCATCTAAATTTCAAAGGACCCCATCACAGCTATGTCGAGCGGACGTCCGATAAAGATCCGGACATGCAGTGCCCACGACGGACGTCGATCGGACATCCGAGATTTGTCCAGATATTTTGCTTGTTGGACGGACGTCCGACGCACTTGCACTTAATCACCGCATACAGACGTCAGCGCGTGGATATCCACGGACATCCCATGAACATGAGGCCTCCGACATCATTAAAGCCAAATATTACACACTTCTCCTGGAATGCCTTATTATAAAGACATTTCTGATAGTGCTTCGGTTATGGTGCAACTGGAAAACGCTCTTGAAGCAAAATATGAGCGCGCAAAAACAAGATTAAAGCTTCAGACATTGATCGAATATGCATATCCACATGGTACGGTCAAAATGATTGCCCTGCTGTAGCTACGCGCATAACGAGGGACAATAATTAGTGTCAGTCAGCTGCAGTTCACATCATTCCGATGCGCGATAAACATTCCTACGTCTATTGCATCAGCGGCTTATAAGACGCGGATATATATACACCATCGTCGTCCTGCCAGCCCTTTGGCGAGAATTTTGAGGATTAAATTGAATGAGGTTCTGAGACATTGTATTGCTCTTATAAATATGAAATTCAAGGTTTCACCCACGTGTAACGTTTAAAGCTCTAAAGAGCCCATGAAAATAAAAGACCGACGAAGCCAATCCGACCCACTATCAAAACTTGCTTGTTGCTGCAGGGCCTTCCCGCGTTTTTTAGAACTCGGAACAACAAACGGTTCCACGGCGGCGGCACACTTTCGTTACGCTTGTGTCTGCTTGGATATGCATTGTTTTTTGGTGAGTATTTCTTCCGCACTTTTCGGCCCGTATGCATAAACGGACTTTGTCCTTATCGACTGTTTTGGTTGTCGCCCCTGTGACATTAAGGCGCGTTGAGGGGACAGAAACGGTGCTCAGTGCCCAAGGCTATCGTAAGCCTTGTTTGTAGATACTGGACTAATTTGTTGCACAAGAAAACAAGCGAGAGTGATGAGGTAGGTTTACGTGTATGAATACGGGCCTTCGTCGCTTTATGAAGTTCTGTCTGGTAAGTGCGCCTTTTTTAATTTCGTGATCTGTCGCGGTTCAGTGCCTTCTCCCGTGGTTTCTTGTAACCGCGTGCAAGCTTGTACCATGGAGAGCGATAGAAAGCGTATTTGTGTAGACCAGAGAGCTGCTCGGCAGACAGTTGTTCAGGCTTTTAGACGAGCCCGCATGTGCGCTAACTTTCAGCGATGAAAGGTCTACGCCTTTCCATGAAAGCGGTGCCTGCGGTACATGTGAAAGTCCTGTTATGTGTGAACGCCATGCGAGCACGCTCACCCCACCGGAGGAGAGTACAGGCGCTACCGTCAATGACTGCTTGCAGTACAACAGCTGGCGTCATGTTGGATCTACCTACGAGCGCTGTAGCCGATGTCGACAGTATTTTAAGGCATTCACCGGATATCTCGGTGTCGTACGAAGCCAGGGCTGCAAGTTCCGATGGCAAGGATTATGGCGACGAAGACCTCGGTGGAACATTGAAAGAATGGGCAGTGAAACACCGTATCAAGAGAGACGGGTTAAGCGAACTTTTCAAACGCGCGAACTCCGCGAGGTCCTTATCTTGAGTGCCCCATTACCGACCTTGCGCCTGATAGATATGTTCACTTCGAGCTTCAAAGAGGGCTGTTGCACACATTGAGTGGCTGTCACGAGTTGCCGCAAACTTTTGCTCTCGCTTTCAATATTGACGGGCTGCCACTAGCCAAAAGTTCCAATCTACAGCTTCGGCCTATACGGTGCCTTATTGTAAACTTCAAGAGGTAAGTGCCATTTTTAGTTGGTGCGTTTGCTGGATCGAGCGAACCAGAGTGAGGAAATGACATTCTGTTGCCGCTTGTAAGTGAGCTCAAGGGCCTACTCAGTGGTGGCATCACTTTTCGCGGTTGCAGCATTCCAGTGTGTGTGAAGGCATTCTAGCGTTCTCATCACGTGGCCTGCCCATAACCGTTTCTGCTTTCTAACATCGAGTAATATGTCTTCGACACTCGTCTGTTCCCTGACCCACGCGGCCGTCTTCCTATCTCTTAATGTAAGGCCTATCGTTTTTCGTTCCATCGCCCGCTGTGTGGTCCTTCCTATCGAGCTTCTCTTATTTTTTCCAAGTTTCTGCCCCGTATGTCAATACTGGCAAAATACAGCAGTTATATATTTTCCGCTTAAATGATAGTGGCAGGTTTCCGTTCATGAGTTGGGAACGTTTTCGGGAAAGAACATGATGCATGCCGTGAAAGACAGGCAGGACCATATCGTTAGTAACTTCTATGATATCGGCAAGGTGGCTGAAGACTTTTAAACTACACAGCTCCAATACAAGTCTCCCCACCGTGAGTGCAATAAAAGCCGATCGGGACACCGAAGTTCCATGCGTCACTACGGACGAGCTTAGGGAGAACGTACAGGGCATGTCCCGCGGGAAATCAGCTAAGAACGCGGCAGAACAGCGGACCTGACCAAGGATGGACGAAACTGCCCAACTAGGAAGCTCGCGACACTATGCACGCAATTACTCAAAAGTAGACATGTACCGGGAAGTTGTAGAAACGCAAATATTCCATCACTACGCAAGAAGAAAGAAACTCGAAGAACTACAGGCCGATCAGTTTTCTCTCAGCACTATATGCAAAAAACATTCACAAAGTTTACCTCAAACGGAATCAGAACCACGTCTGCAATTGATTTACCAAGACAAGAAGCAGAGTACAGAAAAGGCTACTCCTCAATAGGCCTCCTTGATTGTGATGAATCAAGTAACCGATAAATCTGCTAAATACAACTAACCCCTCTATATACGGCTTTCACACACTACAAAAACGCTCTTGACTCAGTAGAGATATCCTATGTTCTGGAGGCATTGCGCCGTCAAGGAAAGTGTGATAGCTAGTCAAGGAAAGTGTGACACTATAGCCATCATCTATAAATATTTTATAGCCACCCTACTCCTCCTTAGGAAAGGCAGGAAAATGCTAACACAGAAAGGCGCCAGACTAGGAGACACAATTTCTCCAATGATATTGTCGCGAGTATAGTTTGGAGAACGGTAGTCGAGAAAAACGAAGTTAGGAGCACGAGCAGGGACCACCGCTCTTTCGGAAGAAGACAAAGTTTAGCGTCTGCGCTTACTGTGTTTTTTGAATACAGCTTGTTGTTCCTTTTTTGTCGCATCGTGGTCCTGTCTTGCTTGTTCCACGTAGTGAAAATATGTACTGCATGTTTGAAAAATATCCTCAAAAGACTAGACTGGGATGAAACAGGACTGAGGATTAACGGCGAATATTTGAGTAATTTCCGCTCAACCAACGACATAGTACCCTTAGCACTTATGATGATGATAATGAACTACAGAAGAATACTGCAGACTGAAGCCAGGAACGCACTAAGGTAGCATTAAAGATGAACATGCAGATAACAAAGATAATGCTAAGTGGCACGGCGAAAAGCCTTCACGATTTCAAACCAGACATTAGAAGTCGCGTAAGTACACATATGTCTGGTCAGCTACTGACAGGAGAACCCACACATGTAAAAGACATCCACTGTAGAAAGCGGTTGCGTTTCTGTGAAAATGGGATTTTAAAATTTTTAGCGGATTCGTACACCTTAGAATTTTGGGCCACCTTGTGTTTTTGACATTACCTGCATCGCTGCCTACCAGACCAAACAGCCTGTCGAAAGCACAACTGTGATCTTTGAGCACTCAAACAGTCGCTCTCCTGCTCAGAAACGCTGGCCTCATTGCATACATTGTAGGACTATGGAACGTTTTGTTCTTTTGCCACCAGTTTCATATTTCTTACATCGGAGAGCCTGTGGCGTCGTGGATACGCTCCATGAAGCATCCACGCCTTTCGGTTTCGGTTTAAACGCATCGTACATTTTGTTACTTAAGATTTTTGGCAAGTGTCTGAACAAATACAACCGTCATTTTCTTGACAGGAGCGTCAGTGTGATTGACTACAGCTGTATCACAATATGGTGAAACAACCAGAGTTGTCCTTTACTTAAGTGTACGATGGAAGACCTGCTTGTTTCATTGTGTCGCCGTCTGGTAGCCCTTGGTACAATGGCGTGGTCACCTGGTTCCGTAAGGTTTACCCCTTTCAACCAGAAAGTGCGCCCCAAAATCTTATAAGTACAGTAAGGCAGACTTCCGCGCACCTTTTTATTGCTTTGCGCACGGCGGCGCGCACTGTTTGATATATTTATGGTGCTTTACGTCCCAAAACGGCGACCTGATTATGAGAGACGCCGTAGTGGACAGCTCCGGGAATTTCGACCACCTGGTGTTCTTTAACGTGCACTGGCAACGCGCAGCACACGGGCCTCAATATTTCGCCTCCGTCGAAAAGGAGCCGCCGCGGCATGGATTCGGTGCCGCGACCTTCGGGTGGCCGAGTGCCATAAGCACTAAACCACCACCACCGTAGCGGGAAGGCATGCACTGTAAAATTAAAATGCAGTGACGTTCTGAAATGGAATGAGCATAATTTGGCTAACTTGTACAGTCAAAAAACTAGTCATTGAAACCTATATAATAAATCGAAGCGAACTATGCAGGCAATCCATATCCGTTACAAAATTCGAAGATGGCGACGCAGCTAATTTCAGCAGATCGATTAAATATATCTTCGCCCATGAAATCTAAACTAATTAGTCGAAGAGCGCAACTGTGGCCGGCCTTCCGAAGCCTTCTTCCCCTGGCATTGCAAACGATGATGTGCACATAAATGTTTGTGGAGGCGTCGTCATCATGCGGCGATATTTAGTTTTCCTACTGCGCCTGATCACGTTTGTCGGAACAGCCACTTGGCAGCGACACGTGCTTTAAGGCTAACCGCAATGTGAAACAACAACTGGAATACACAAGGCCCTACCAAATACCGCGGCAACTCCGCTTTTTGACGACTCACTTTCGGCTTTCGGCAAGGTTTCATCGATCTGTAAAACGTAGTAACGCCGCCCTTGTGCATATAATACAGCTAACACGGATGTTAAGGAACCCCCATTCTTCTAACAGGCTTCGGCGTTAGACACATTTGACTAAAATGAAGTTATTCTAATTTTGCGAATTGCTATTCCAATCATTGCTTCTACACATATTTCGGTGCGTGTCGCAATAGACAGAGAACTTCGGTAAAATGTGTAGAAATATTTGCATTTTGGTATACGTAAGACCTACGAGCACATTTTCTGAAACACTCTGTGTACTTCGAACACACAACGTCCTGCCATCAGGTGCAAATGGGAAGCACGGCGCCAGGCGGATTCAGATCAGTACAGTAATGTTCCCGTATCACATACCGTATTTCACTCTCCCTACAGAAACGATGCGCATAACCGTTCCAATAATTCCAACATGTTCCATATGATTCACATGGAAGTGTACGGAAAGTAAACGACAAATATATGGAATATGTATGCACTTTATGTAGAAACGTATGGCATTACTGAAATATGGAAGGCAACATTTCAAATAAGGAGGGCGAGGTAAGGGATCATCCCGTATCCTGCTGTAGCCCACCCTATGAGAAGACATGAAATAGCAGACAACAGTTTTCCTTATTTCCGGAAGAAATGTACACTGATAAAATGAAGCACGTTGCACTGAAGGACCTGCAGACGCTGTACGGGTGCAGAGCTTCACATCAGCAAGCTGCTCACGTGCATTTTAATTTAAAAGTGTTATGGGTAATGGAAACCGCGGTGCGTTCACTTGCAAGATGGCTCTCCCAACAAACGTTTATACAATTCCGAAACCAGTCATTCCACACTCCCAATAAACGTTTATACAATTCTAAAACCAGTCATTCCATTGCATGCAAGTAGCGAAATTAAGAATGCTTTAGAAATCAAAAAAGCACAGCACGCATTTAAGTTGTTTCGTAGTCGTAGTCGGTGCCGTTGACTGGATCTGAAGCACTATCGTAATCAGCAGTTTCTTGAAAGCGGCTTGTCGTGTACACGTCGCGAGTCTGTTTGCTTGTTGCGGCCTGAAAATGTGGTAATTCCGTGTTGGTATCCTGCAAAGAAACAACCGTTACAAAAGATGTATTAATTAACGAAAGAGACAAGGACGAACATTTCACTTTTTTTCGTGTGAATAAGGAAGAGCTTTCATTCAAATCGTGAGCAGAAGGTTCGTACAGGCATGATTTTTAGCGCACTCATCTGTTATAGCTAATGGCGATAAAGTCAAACTTGGTGCGAATAAAACATACACACACAACAAAGAGACGAAGCGGAGAATGTCACGTGCCTATCGCGTCCCTTTCTTTTTTCTCAGATTGCAGCGTTCCTGACATGACGAGCACACATAGATATGAAGCATCGAATGTGCTGGGCTGCTTTCTCTAGTCTCGCCTGTTGTCCGCGTTGTCTCATTTTGTGTGTGTTTCGTGTGCACTACATTAAACTTCTTTCGTGATGAGAGACCAAATAAACCAACAATCTGTCCTACAAAAGTATACTCTAATTGCAGGAATATTAAAACCTAACTTCAAACAATATTTTTTTTTCATTCACTGTGAGTCAGAATTAATGACTCTGCATACAAACGCGCGAAGCGAACGGTGCGCTCTAAGTGTGCTCTATGTGAACGATGCACCCTATAGGCGGCGCACGTTAGGCGTTCAGGGTGTCGGCATCCCCTGGGTTCTCACGTCGTCGTCCTCACGCTGAGAAAGCAGCCGTTGAAAAGAGGGCCAAAACATCCTAATAACTGACCAAAACCGGCTACAATGTATCCGGTATAAGAATGGTTAAGGGAAACCAGGTTAGTACAGTAATATAAAGATGCACATTAACGTTAAATAATTGCGTGATGAGCTCAAATTATGAGAACATAATTCGAGAACGCCGGCGATGACCATGACAGATAAGCAAGGGAAACAGGCGCGAGTCGCTGCTATGAAGTTCGTACAGCTTTCACTGCAGCGCAACTTGCAGGGAATTTGATTAAAAGGGAGTATTGAGTCAGAAACGACTCCTTTCTCTCCCGGCTAAATGGCGTAACCTATCAACTTCCTGCACATTTCAAGTGTATGGTGCTCGTCGAAATCACAAGTGCTCATGGCCACACAGCCTTTCTGAAAGCATGCGCAATCGACTCAGCACCGGTGATTTTGCTCTAGTATGCCTCGAACTTAACACGACAGTCCCAGATATCCAAAAGCCTGACTAATGGCACTATGCATAGCAGCCTCAACTTTTTTTGAAAAGTTCAGTATTAGGGGTCCAGGAATATCAAGATATTCCAATACCAATCCAATATGAATATCCAGTTTGGAATATCGCATCATATATAAAATACCTGAAGTTCGCGCTTGGTAATTATATCTTTCATGCGGAGCGTTCAAATACACTAGTGAACTGTTATCGCAAAGCATAAAAGTGGAAGCGACAGAATGCCTAGGCGATACCTCGTTCGATTGTAACTGTATCCACAATAAAGCATACGTTAAAGCAAGTGATTCCAAGCACTAAAAGTCATCATAAAGGAACATTCGTTGTTCCGCATGGTGAGGCAATGTCCTGCACAAGGCCGCAACTGCGAATGGCAATGCAGCATGATTTGATTGCCTCTTAAGCAGGTACGGTACGCCGTGCATGCTTGTATAAATGTAAACAGCACCGCGGAGCAGCCCTTCAGGAAGTACTTCTAAGGTATTGTTTCTCACGTAAGGTGTCAGCCTTTTGTAATTTGTAACTACGGTACACGTAGTGAGACACTGTGTAAAACAACAACATAATTGAGCAATTATTATTCGAAAGCGCAGTTGTTCATCGTTGAGTTATGCCAAGAGCGAACGCACATTACATTGCAGCGCCAAACAACAAAGCCAATGAACACAAGACAGACGTACAAAAAAGCAGAGAATACAGGAACGCCCTGCATTTCGATGGAGGCGAAATGTTGAGGCCCGTGTGCTGTGCGATGTCAGTGCACGTTAAAGAACCCCAGGTGGTCGAAATTTCCGGAGCTCGCCACTACGGCATCTCTCATAATCAGAATTGGTTTTGGGACGTAAAACCCCACAAAACAACAAAACAACAATACAGGAACGCCGGTGTTGGTGTAGACTTCTCCTGCTCTCTTGTTTATGCGTTTGCACGTCTTTCCATAATAAACTTTCCTGGCGAGGCTGCATTTCGACCCGAGTGCTGACGGTCCGAAGGCAACCGTCATACGAAACAGGCAAGCGACACGCTTGCGGAGCTCCGCTATTTCATGAGACTTCACAACCGCGGAACTTCTTATTTTTGTCGTTGTCGTTTTTATTTTCTTTTTGGAGTGATACTCAAGAATATGACATTCAATACCGCTTTTTAGTGTTTTCTTTTTAAGTCAGTACCGTCGCCTGAAACCGTGCCGATGTTTTTCAGCCGAGCCTTTGTCGTTTTTTGGGGCTAACACTCTGACGACGCCTTCTACGACGATCCCGTGGCGTTTATTCCACATAGTTCCCATATCCGAACTCATACCAACGGCGTCAGTATCTTGCTCTTCTTTTCCGTTGAGTCATTTTTACAAAGTCATATCCGATGACTATGAATAATACCCTCAATCTTAGCTGCTTGAACACTAATTAACCACCTCCGAATGAGGTTCGCCTGTTGTTTGAGTGTTAATTTTTTTGGGCCACTCATTGTCATTTTATCTGGATCATAGCCATTATCGGGTCGTTCATATATCACGCTGTCGTTACTCTTACCATCGTAAGCTATTGCGTGCGCATTATGATTATATATTTCCGCTTTGTGACACGCATTATTGCTGTCAGTCTAGTGAGTATCGTGAACATGTGTGATGATATATTCTTCATGTAATTACCGTTGAATGGGTGTGTGACGTTGATGGATTTTAACGCGAAAGTGTTTCACGCCGGGGTCCACTACGACTCCATGCGTCACTGCCGTAACGGACATGGTGCACTAAATTAATTACGAATGAAAAAAAAACACTCAGAAAAACTTCCGTTGATGCGCAGGGAATCGAACTCACCAACCTCCGCGCCACGACGAAAGGTACGCGGTGCGCTACCACTGCACTTATGTCGCACATGCTCGATGCGGTACGAACGCGCCTTATATTCCTTCATCTCCCGTCCGGATCAGCACGCTAGCATCCAGGTGCACATTGCCTAGAACGGTGCCGCCATCCAGGAGAGGCAAAGTGAATCACTGCACATTTACTTCACTTTTCCTGCATAGCGGCACCATTCCAAGTGCGTTCCAAAGTCCGCCTCGATACACGCGTGCAGAGCCGCGCGCATAGCCGCGTTCGTACAGCTTCGAGCGTATATACGCCGATAGCTCTATGGTAGGGCACCGGTCACCTTCATTGGTGGGTGATGTTTTCCTGCTGACACGCTCGTCGAGCGTGATGGGAACAAGGAAACTGCTGCGTTAGGTGCCAGAGCAAGGCAACGACGTTGATGCGTCAACGTGGCGCAAGTAAATAGGATTGATGATACCTTTGTCGCGCAGCATCTGCTATAGACTGTGCCTCCTTATTAGGTAAACTACTTCAGTTACCACAAAGGGTTGGCCGTTGATGTTATATAGCCGATGTGTGAACGTGGGTTTATGCACGTCAAACGGCGCTGTACCAGCCAAACACTGATAGCAATGGGCAAGCTCACCTCGATATAACTATAAAGACTACGCGAAGACATTTCACTTTCATGTTATACCGATTCCTTTGACAGAGAGATCAGCCACATTTTTCATAATGGTCGTATGCACTTACACTTGTGTTCATAATTTTCGGCAATTTGTTGGAATGTTCCCTCTGAATTGCTTACGACTATCCTGATCATGGATTCCTACATATTCCTTATGTTGTCACCTTTCAATCGATACGTAATGTTGCTGAGTTTGTAACAACCATTAAATGTCCATCCTTAAACAACATGGTGCTTTCACTCACATTCCAACTTTCTTATTATTTTTCATTTAATGGATGCCGTGATCATGCACCGCGATTTATACTCCTCATGTAATCACCTAAAAATTGACCGGTTTTGTAATGCTCTTATTGAGTTGTCGATTTCTATTCATATTAACAGCGAAGCTGTTTAAGCTTCTCGTTGCACCGTCCGTATTACACATACGACCTTGAAATTACCTTGCCGTGCAACCAACCGTTGCTACATCTGCCCGCACAACCTTGTAAGGCATCGACATGATGATACATCATACAAGACGTCACAACGACATGTGCCCAGAAGAAGACTAGGAAGAAGATGATGAAGGCAAAGAAAATACAAAGAAAAAATGATGATGATGATGATGATGATGACAACGACGACGATGATAAAGACTCGTACCACCCAAGGGCCCATCAGCTTCGCTGGCCCTGCGTCACTATTGCAAGCTGCGCTAAATTTTCGTGAGCAATTTTTTCTCGCAAAATTTTGCTCATTTTAGTGATCACATCTAAGCGAAACATACGAGGCTCTCGTCTTAAAATATGCAAGATATCGCAAACTCGCGGCGTAGTACCTTCAAACTGCGCCACTTTCATGAGAACAGTGGCAGAGAAGACGTGGTGCTCAAACAAGTCATGAATGCCACGTGGTGTTGGACGTCTCCCTCCAACTGAGCTGTGTTGAAGTCCCTGTGTTTTACACTTGCTCTGTGGTGCACTTGTCGCTCATAACCACGTTATGGAGAAATGAAGCCTTTTCTACGTGGGTGTATGCCACACGCACGAGTGAAAGTTAACCTATACAGTGAGGGCACGATTACATCACTTTATGTTCGACCACCAAAGGTTCCGTGTCCATACTTCTGCTGCGGCTATTCAGCGAACGAAACCTCTTGGCTTCCGCCTTTTCAGCGACAGCTCAGGAATCTGAGGCATTGTAGCTACGCCGCTTTTCTCCAATGTTTGTTGAGCTTAGATTCCCTTCCCCAATGCTAACAGCTCGGAGCGGTGGCCGCAACTGGAATTTCGGTATGACAAACTGCCGCCTAAAGTTTAACATCATCTCATTCAAATCGTACAAGAATCGTTAATTCAAGAATGAAATAACAGCGTAAACGGCGTCTGTTTATATGCCTTTAGTTGCGAAATTTGAATGTTTTGTAGAGTAGCGCGAGATAGTTTCATATTTTAGCTACCTTGACGAAGACATATTAATAAGACAAGGCGATTGCTAAGAGTGAAGCTGTGCCAACAATCCAGACTAACTACTGCAGAGAAGAGCCGAGTTTTAATGCTGGCGTTGATGATTAGGTTTATTATGCTCTGTCTTTTTCGCATGCGCACGGCATGCAAACTGTCCAACATGCAGGTGGTTTGCGGACTACTTGGAAGTAGCCAACTCATCGCGGCAACATAATGTAGTTTGATTAACGCACTAACCTGCGAGACCCCGTCCTCGAACTTCTGTGAAGACATAAACATCATTCCTAAAATACATCATTATTTAACTTTTAATCCACAAACCAAGAAACACAGGTAGCCTACGGGAAAAAAATTAATTTGAGACTATATATATATATATGCATGCGGTCGTCTCCACGAAACAAGGTTATGCTACAGAATAACAGTGACAGTATTTTCAAAAAATAAATGAAAAGGACTAGATGTCTCCCTCATGATCACGAAGGCTCTTCTGTAGTGGTTTTATGCATATGTGTGGCGCTCAATTTATAAAGCAATGAAGCATGTTCACAGCCACATTATCCGGCCACTGTTGCTACCTACAAATGCTGAACTTACCGCTTCATCTCTCACAGCGCTGTCGATGTCGTCTCCTTGCCTTTCCTGTGATGCATCGAGTCAGCGCAGATGAGTTAGAATAGCGACATCAAGTACCAAAACAATTCAACTCACAATTAAGTAGATACAAGATATTAATAGTCTATATGATGTGGATTGGTAGTAAAAATGGCATATACGAAAAAAAAAAACCGCTTTCCCCAGCTAGGTAATTATACATAGCGTAACATTATACAGAGCGTAACAGAGCCAATAGCGGGCTAGGATTGCAGCAGTACTTAAGAGTGATGACAGAAATATACACATGTACAAGCTCAAAAATATGAACGGTATTAATTGATAACAGGAACTACAGAAACAAGCACAACTGTAAAAAAGTGGTGGTGAATGACACAGGTTTATATACTTTATTGGATCAGACTACTTCACATAACAACTCCACTACTAATTAGGTTGCCGCCGAGGAACCACGGAGAAATCCGCCCCTTCTCCGAACCTGAAAGACGATCCAACCGCAGCACTTCAACAATGGCGCGTAAGAACAATTCCAACCAGGTTCGCCATTACTTCCTCGATTGCGCCATATTGGCTACTTTACGACGCAGTCGGGCGATGAAAATATCAGGTCGGCTTCTTGGCTGCACCTTATCGACACTAAACTTCCGTTTCGGCTGATTTACTCTACATTATCTTTGACGGCCCCCAAATAAAATAGCTAGGAACTACAAGGAATTTGGAATGTTTCGAAGCTTTCATGCCCTGTCAGCCTACGCTCGTCTTGCATCCGCCCTTGAAAACAGCCTGGTCCAGGACTCCTCTGGGTACCACCGGATTAAAAGTGGAGCGATAAAGTTGGCTGCGATGAGGCAAACGCGACGTCATCGCGTTGACGAAGCTGCCCACCACTGTTGCTGACAGAGCGAGACGGATTTAATTGCTGATCCACAGCGCGTTGTTCTTTTGTACCTGGGCCGCATAAGCAGAGATCTGCAATACAGTCAAGCTGCGCTGTTACAGTTTTCACTACTTGAATCTGGAATCCAGTAATGAATATCGTAATGAATATCGATATGGAATATTCATTCAGTAATTCCAGTAATGAATATCGATATGCATGTTCAGGTCAAAATTGCGCCAGAGTATGGTATTCTTTACGAGCTGTTGCCTAAACTCTCCTAAGCTTACGGTTGCCAAAACGCCGCCTATGCATGCCGTCGAGATTATTCAAAAAAGTTACTTTCTGCTTTCTGCAGAAAAAAAAGAAGGAAGATTTTATGCTTACTAGTGTTATGAAACAGTTTAGCAATGGAAAGGTGCTTCTGCCTTTTATAGTTTGCCTGACCAAAGGGCACGTACACAAATGTCGTGGCGTATTGATTAGGAAATCGCTATTCTAATAGTAACACCTTTATAAAATTACAATAGCTTCGTAGCTCAACACACACTTGCCACCATGAGAAGGCGGTTACTTCTGACCTGTGCTGCGCGGCATCGTGGGAGAATATTCAAGAAGATAATGTGGTAATTGTTGAAACATCGCGCATTAGCATTGTCTCATTCAGTAGTGTCACAGTAATTCATAGCAGGTGCATTACACGTTCAAATGTAACTTGATACATGCAACATGCATGTAGATTGTTTACCCACATGACAACTTGTGCCCATTTCTAGAGCGGCGTCAGAAGCTGGGCCCGTCGGTTCACCTTTACACGTAAATAAAGATACCGACAAAACCAAGACTAAGACAAAGATTATACACACTACTGACACACCGTCGCCCGATGCTCACTGAATGCGAGCCTCTAATTTGCCCTAGTCTTCGTTTTCCTGGTTTCCGTGTTCCAAACACCACTTCCTTAAAGGTAAGCATGCGACACTTTAGAAGAATCTGGTTAGCCACTAACGCAACTTTTTCTTCTATCAGGAGCAGTCATCGCCGTACCGATTCCGAGAAGTAAGGTTGTAACACACAATAACTTTCTTTTGGGCGAGTTAGTACTCGCGGAATGGCCCGAAATATTTGTCAAGGCGGAAAGGTGGGCTAGTTGGTTGGTTCTCGCATTCATTATGTGGTAGCGCTGACGAACAAGGACACAAGAAGACACAAAAATTAGCGCCCGTCCCGTATATTTGTGTCTTCTTGTGTCCTTTGCCCACAACAAGAAAAGAATATATTTGCCCACAACAAGAAAAGAAAGGGCTATTAGGCAGGCAGGAGACGGAGAGAATAAGCATGATGGTTTCAACGCCTTTTCTCATTTCTCCTGTCTGTATCTCAGACGCTGTATTGGAGTTTTCCACCAAGATCTCATGTCTTTCAAGTATCCGGTTATAGGTTAAAAGCCTGGACATCTAGAGTCTATACGCATACTAACAAGACTGTAACCACACGAAGTAAACATGCAGACTAAGATTGTCGTCATCATTTACCTTATTACTGTAGGTAGGGGAGATTGGATGCCATTAGGATGATCTATAGTATACGCACTCTATTACTAATACCAGTTGGTCAAGCATCATGGAAGGCCCAGCATTTTCGTTTTCCATTAGAGCTTTGCGTATTTTAAAAAAAAAGAAAAAC
>JABSTT010002477.1:0-41148 GCA_013339685.2 Hyalomma asiaticum
TTTGCCCAGCGCACATGCCCCTCAACGCTACAGCTGACGTCATCTTAGTCGGCACCACAGCCTCATAGATTGGTGCACCCTTGGGGGCAATGGGAAAACAAACAGTGCTCCAGCCTAGTCATCATACGACGGTACCACATGGGGCTCAAGTATTTTCTTACTTTCTAGTATTCATATGGATCCATTATATCACAGCAAACAATATGTATGCCTTCAGTGATGTCAATGAATTAGCCCATGCCGGCCTGTGGTTGTTTCAGGATCGCAAAAGACTAGGATTTCAAATGGGTGTTATTAAATGTACACTGAATGTTGCACCAAGATATTTTGGAATTGGCACGTTCAATGCTCACTGAGGCACTGAAATTAGAACAAGGCAGCTCTGCATTCTTTTCCCGGCCTCTTCAGGATCATTAGCAGTGGTGGAACAGGCATGCCATCATTCAGGATACATTTTGGTTTAAGCAAGAACCTGCTTTCACACAACAGAATACATTTTAGGAAGGAGTGTAAAATATGGATTTGCACAGCCTATTAGGTGAAATATTTAATATTTACAGAACTACAATACATCATATTACAGTTATATCAAAAAGGTACTCTAAGCAAAAATTGCCATTGTAGCTGCATCGTTCAATATTATTAGCTTGCGCTTATCCTGTTGTAGGGCTGCTTTTACAATCTCGCCTTGTAGCATGGTTGCATGTTTGCTGTGCCTTGAACTATCTAACAAAAACACAAGGACGGGGAACAAAAACTTGCAAATGAAAGCAATGCCACATACGTCTAAACAAAGCTTACATTGAAGACATTAAGAGGTTTCTTGAAACATGCAGAGCTTCCCCTTGACAACTGCACATGAAGTCATGCAAGAGCTCCTTAAACTGCAGCCAAAGGACCTGCCCTTGCAACAATGGACGGTTGCAATGCATGTATACTCTAACAGCAACTTGAGAGGAAGCAGTTTCTAACCCTTAGCTCTCTCTTTTGTCTACAATAGCCCGCAGTCAAGTGCTCTGATGTGGCAGTGTTGACAACTATGCTGAACAATGTGCAACAAAACATTAAATGAAGCCACTTTTTCACTACAAAAGTTCCTTTAGCGGGCTCACCATCACAGTAGTGGTAGAAAAAGAATTGCACTGTGGAAGAAAATTTAAACTTGCGCTTGTCCCTGTACCCGCCCTTGTGAATGTCTTTTTTCGCGCAACCTTTTTGTTTCAAAAATTTGAACTACATACATCAGAGAGAAATGCAGCTGAAAATAGCAGCAGCAAACAGGATAGATTTTAGCGGCCACATTCATATATATGATCACTCAATTTATCAAGGTGATGACAACGTTGTGCTTTAGGTTTATCGTTAGTTTTACAAACCAAGGAGCTTTTGTAACATTCGGGCATAAGCTTCATGTAATATTTCTCCAGAATTCTCTTTGTAAGGTGGCACAAATGACCACTATCGACATAATTCGGTGGAGCAGTTCGTAATTTTACAGGTGCATCAGTAACTGACAAGTTCAGGAATTTATACACACACCCCTAACACCCTCTCAGTTAGATCCCCACGTACCCCGAAAATTTTCTGGATAACCAAGGACTTGGTATCCCCCCCCCCCTGCACTATTGTTATGATTGCACCATAGTAACCCCCACCCCCCTAATTGAAATTCTGGATAAACCCATAACAAGCACAATGGTTTGTGTGAAATGTAAAAGTCCTAAAAACCTACAAATGCCTTGGTTATTAAATGCAAGCTAGCAGCTAAATCACGTGTGTAAAGTTGTTACCTTTACACTAGTTGAGCTGTACATACCTTTCTAGTCTACTTGCGGCGTAACATCGATCATTGTTTCGGCAGTGACCATTTCCTCGTTGATGCGACCTTCACGTCATATCTGCGACAGCTGCATGAGTTTATTCCTGTGATTATAAAGAAGATTTTAGCATTCAGCACCTTAATTGTACTACTCGTAATCAACTAAACTAACTCTTAGCATGTTTTTTTTTTCAAAGCTTTTTCTATGCCTGCACTAACTCCTTGGGTGAACATTTGTTGGTGAACTCTTTATCGAGCTCTTTTATTTTTTGCACTTTCAAACAAAAGCTACCGTCTTAATGATTTAATTAAATGAATAATCGAACCTTGTTTACTGCAAAAAGGACAAAACAATGTTTTGCACATGCTCACAAGTATACCTTCCTAATTCCGTACTTCATTGAGCTGACACATCCTTGGAATGATGCAAACAATGCACCCACCTGAGCTTTCTCAGACCAACGATGTACAAAACGAAACTTCTGAATAATTTTAGTTTAACCAACTTCTGTGGGCGTAGGGCAGCTAGTTCACGCGAACAAGATCTTCGGTGGTGATCACACACCCAATGAGATATATATTATTTTCAATGAATCGGCGGAATTTTCAAGCCATTAGACCAGAACAATTATAAGTGCCTCGTCTAGCGGATCCTATATAACATGCTGCAGAGTTCCGTCAGTACTGCTGCTCCGTTGCCAAAGGAACAGTAACGATGTGAATCGGTTTTAGGAACAGAAACTGTTGTATATAAAATAGAATTTTACACGTAGAGATTTCACAAAAAGAGCTTGTAAGTCCTTTTCCAAGGACGATTCTTTGCTCGGGCCGCTCCCTCATCGGTGCGCGGTTTCCGCTCGACACCGCGGTGAGACGCACTTTGACCCGACGGTAAACATACGAGAGATGGAAGCGCAGCCAGATCTCACGATATACGCAATATACGTGTGTAGATTGTGTCGTATTTCGGCGCCGCAGCGCACCTGGTCAGTAAACAGGTGTTCGCGGACCACCACCATCACAAAAGGAGGAACAGACACACGGAGCGACCGTGCTTCAGTTCCGACAGCGGTTCTGACAAGCCGAAACGCACGCCGACACAACCGCTCACCTGGCTACGCGTATGCGAGAAATATCCTCTTATAAAGAAACAAAGTAATTTTTCATCTCGTGCAACCGTTTCAACACAAACAAAACTGTACACTCCTCTACACAATGTCTACTTTCGAGTATTCTTAAGCATACAGTTTAAAACAATTGACATAATATCATCCGCTCTGCGAAGCTAATAAGCGCGAAGTGAAAACCCAACGAAAAGAACCGCTGAAGTTCCAAGTCGTGGCCAGAGGTGCCTGCAACATTTAAAGTAATGATTCACACTGCTGGCCTTATAAGTGTACATACATCGTTACAAATCGTCTACATGTAGTACATGCTGCACCTAATATTGTGCGAAAACTGAGGATCCTTTGGCAGTCCCTGGGCCGTAATATAGCTCCCTCGTACGTCTATATAGCACTATGCTCTAACGATCACGAACATTCTATTCAACACTTCGCTGAATATGCACAAAACATTGCGTAATACATAACTACCAAATGAATAACGACCGCAAAGTGAACACCTAGTGCTCAATCGCGAACCATAAGAACGGTGCGCGTCGAAATCACTCCGCGATTTTCTATCAGCACACCTTGTTTTATCTACAATCATGCACAATACTACGACAACGGCACGAATTGTTCTAATTATAGCTGCGCAGTGCGGGGATCGAAGCATAACGGCAAATACGTAGGCTATCTTTACACACTTTCCCGCCTTTTTACAGCAACTCCAACAGTTTTTGCGACCGCAGTGGTTAGCACAAGGCGAAAAGGATGAGAAATCAATCACTCACCTCGAGGATTCTGAGAAAAAGAACAGAGACCGCCACTAAACAGCAGCAGCACAGTTGACGGTACATCCACCAGCGAGCAGACGCTTAAGCCACGCCATGACTGAAGCAACTGAAGTTCACGTTGGCGCGTACGCGCTGCCCCGGGCTGTGGCGGGGGGGCGCCATCTGTTCACCCTTGTTGATATACAAGGTGAACCGCTGACGGACGGTGTGGAATGCTCTTCTCGTGAAGCGGTTCAGTAAAACTGACAATGTTAATTGCTGCTGCAGGTCAATCAGCAAAATTGAGCGTGCAACCATACATTGCGATGCATAGTGGAAAACTGCGAGATTATAGCACATATCCGTATTGTTTTAATGAACCTGGTTCCGTTCTGCGCTGTGAAGGAGGGAGCGTCCTTCTTTCGATTTAGTGAGCCATTTATTTTCCTTCTACGTAGGTAGCGTGCATGCTCTGAAACAACGCATAGGTGTACTTTTTTTCCTACGGTCGGACCGATCATTTTCTGCTCGAAAATCACGGAATTTTTTTAGTGTGGGGGGACTTGCAACAGATGGCGCGATGGAACCAATGCGCTGTATTGCTTGGCACAATCCATGCCAACGTATTCATACATTAAGCTTGTGGGATGCCGGGTCTGTCGAAGCACGAATCTCACATAATAACATAACAAAGTTTTAGGGGCGAAGCTCCTTAAAGGCCAACTCCGGCGATTTTTTCATGTCAACGGGTGCTGATGAAATTCACTGGGTACGTTACTCTGCGTACTTACATCATGCCCTGAGAAAATGAGGCTCGAGAGTTGCACATATTCCTTACAAATGAATTTAATTAATTGACTCGAACGCTCTACCTTACCACCCCTTCAGTTACAGGCCACATTGGGTATGACGCTACAAGTGTCCAACGCGGAGAATGCCGGGATTGTGCAGACGACGCCAGCCCGGCGGCGACGAGGCAGCCAAGAACGACCTTGTGTTGTTCCATTCGAAAGGTCTCGCGAAAACGTGAGCTCTAATCAGACGATTTCGTCTTTCGTCGACCATGCATGTCTTTCTAGCGCTACTGCTGGTCACGCTGTCAAAAAACTGCTACTGCGAGGATACTTCTTACCCGCCGTCTCGGTACGGGTAGGCTTAAAGAAAACTGTATATAGGTCTGGGCATGGCCTCTGAGATTTTACGACGGCCATGTAACTTTCAAATCTCAGAGGCTGTGTGTTATGGTTCCACGCTTGACGGATAGATGGCGCCACGCGTCCGCACCACCGTGTACAAAAAAAAGGAGCGGCGGAGAAGTCGGATTGGATAGCAGGAATGGAGAAGAAGCCGGCATTGAACAACTACAGAAAAGAGAAAGACGAAATCAAGAGAGAAAAATTTTACGATAACTCAAAGGGAAGCGCTTTACTGTTTGAAGCAAGGTCCGGTTGCCTGAGAACCCGAAGTTACAGAGCGAAATTCAATAAAGAAGGGGACACATGTACGTGCTGTGGAAAAGCTAGGGAAACGACAGATCATATTTTGATTGAATGTACAGATGTCCACCCAGGTGTAGCTGTGGACACCACCCTACAGGAGGCCATGGGTTTCAGGAGTAACACGGGAAAGCTGAACGTGTCGGCGATAGAGATAAGTAAAAGGCGCTTAGAGTATTGGTGGCGCAAAAGTATGGAGCAAATAGAATCCTAATATCCATCCATCCAACCGTCGGCACGCCTCCGCGGCTCGCTTCTGATTGGTGCTTGTTTCGCGGCGGCCGCGAAAGAATGGGTCTCTACCCATTCGAGCATCTGCCGCGCGTTGCTGCCGCTTTTCACGAATCTCGCCGCGCGCGTTTTTTCCGCTAGTGGGGACCGGCCTTTACAAGTTGCTGCCGTGTGGATCATATAGTGCTGTCGGGTGGCAAGTGGTGTTGCGTTGTTGGCTGCAGAAACAACTCGCAACGCGCAGCAACTAAGGAAAGTTGCTGCGCGACCACAACTTTCCTCGCGACGATGCACTTCGCGCGCGGTGGATCTGTGCTATCCGGCGGACGCGCTGAGCGTCTGCTCTCCAGCGCTTTCGAGCTTCGCGCTGTCGCGACCGGCATGCCTTGCGCACCCTCCCACTAGACACTTGTGACGTCACTCGTAGGGGCACGGCTTGGCTGCTCGGAGGAGTTTTCGGTTTCGTTTTCACGTTTTCTCGCTTATTTAAAATTATTTTCTAATTCTAGGGGCAATTATGCTGTCATACGGGCGACAGGGGGGTCTCTAGAAGCTAAAAATGCCACTACTTTGACATGGTCAGAAAATCGCCGGAGTTGGCCTTTAAGGCGGCACCCGTTCGTCCCTCGTCGTAGTGCGTAACCAGTCTTACGCTTTGACCTCCAAGGTGGTGCCGGTGGGAGATTTCTCCTGTGCGTTGTTGAACAACAAAAAATTCGCAGCGTATGCGTTAACTAAAAGCCAAATTCTTCTGTCTCTCATTCCCCATTAGCAGCCATTGGCATGTGCTACAGGGACTTTCCAAGTCTAGTATCCAGGCGCTTACCAGTATGCAAGCTAAAGCGCTGAGGATATGCCTGGGCCTACCTAAAAAGACTTCGATCGTAGGAACCCTTACAGAAAGCCGGCGACTTTCGGTGCCACTGCTACTGAAGCAAGAGTTTCTTCGAGCCTGTGTGCGTTTTGCTGCTAGGGTTCACAACCATCCGCTTGCATCAGCCACCACATCCGAAGTACAGACCCTTCTCCCGCTGATGTACGAAAAGCCATCAATTCCGACAACGCCGCCATGGAAACTACCCTCTTGGGCCATAGTCACGACTGTACCGGGCATCAAGAGTAAAAGTAACACGCCAGCTCCAGCACTGAAATATTTCGCCCTGGAGCATATTAACGCCA
Organism: Hyalomma asiaticum; assembly: GCA_013339685.2. Classification (NCBI taxonomy): domain Eukaryota; kingdom Metazoa; phylum Arthropoda; class Arachnida; order Ixodida; family Ixodidae; genus Hyalomma; species Hyalomma asiaticum. Next base: position 6,605 of record JABSTT010002477.1, read on the forward strand.
ACTACAGATCCTGCCTCCACATTTACACTGATGGCTCTGTTACGGATACATCATCGGCAATAGGTCTGTGGATCCCGTCGGCAAACATGTCAATTTCTGCCACCTTGGGTCACCGCACATCTGCCACAGCTACAGAGCTGGCTGCGCTGCGGAGAGAGCTTATTTACATCGTAGCTCAGACACCTGATTCCTGGGTAATCTTCTCTGATTCGCGAGCGGCGCTGCAGTCCCTGAAGTCACCACGAGCCCAAGAACAACTAGTTTTGGACATCAAGCGGCTAGGCAATAATGCTCATGAACTTAATCACCGCGTTGTATTCCAGTGGTTACCAGCCCACTGTGGAATACAAGGAAACGTTCGGGCCGACAGTGCTGCCAGAACAGCCCATGGAACTAAAACACCACTAACAGCCATACCCCTTTCAAGAAAAGATGCGGCGACTATGGTATCGACATTTGCCTGGAATCAGCAGCGACACTTCTGGTGTGATCCAGGACATCAGTATGGACCACTACACGCCATTGACCCAGCCTGCAGCATCCACGTACCACAAGGTTTAGCCAGGCGAGATGAAGCGTGCCTTCACCGATTAAGACTTAATGTAGCATACACGAGAGATTATAAGCACAAAATACAACAGTCTGATTCTCCATTGTGCTCCACATGCAACACACGAGAGGACATTGAACACGTCCTGTGCAACTGCCAGCGCTACGAGTCGGATAGAAAGACTCTGAAGGCAGCGCTTCACTTGCCACACGGTACGACCTTGGAGCTGCGGCATCTCCTAGGCCCGTGGCAAGACAGCGCCTGCGCACTACGTAGCACCAAGGCGCTGATAGCGTTTTTACGGGCAACATGCCTCAATGAAACGCTGTAAACTGAGTTATATTGTATATATGTATATATGAGTGTGTGAGTAAGTGTGACCGTATGTACGTGTTATGTTAGATGTGATCACTGTAAATATCATAATCACCGCTAAGTACCTGGAGTAGCAAGCCAGGCCATTAACCAGGCTAACATCTCCGGTTCATCAATAAAGTGTTCTCTCTCTCTCTCTCTCCAGTAGGAAACGTTAGTAGAAGTAGAAGTGTAAGTGTTAGCTAAAAGCCGACTTCTTCGGTCTCATTCCCATTAGCAGCCATTGTTTACCTCCAAGGTAGTGCCTGGTGAGATTTCTCCTGTGCGTGATTAAACAATAAAATTTTGTTCAAAACGCCATTGATTGATGAAATAAACCAACGAAAGACGCCAGATGTTTTCTAAAAGCAAAACGAGCCGGCTCGCGCCCTCGCCGCGAGCGCCGGGAGCCACGCGCTCCCCGGCAAACTCGACACTGCCCCGGCAAACGCGAGAGACAACGTTGGCGCAGGCAGCGTCTCCTAGCGAGTTTCTTTATTGAGAAATACCGACTGCTCGCGTTGGAGAAGCGTTCACCGGCAACCCATATATATATATATATATATATGCAATGAAGTGTCGGTGGGAGATTTCACTTGTGCATTGTGCATAGTTGAACCGTGAGGATTCGTAGCATGCGCGTTAACTAAATTAATCCGGAACTCGGCACGATCTACGATAAACATCCCGAGCTTCGCCCACTCATCATCATTCACTCCGTGGATATGCTGTAATTTTTTTGTTCAGTAAGCAACTTCCGCGGACGAGCATACCGAGGCTACGCTCGTCCGGGTGGCGAAAGGTAAGAAGAATTTCCGATGTGGGCAGCCCGCTTATGTAGCCACCGTCGGTGACGCCCACCTCCAGTGACGCTGCGATAGCACTGCATCTTATCGGACGCGCGGTGCAGCGTGCAGCCGGGTTCCGATGGGTTGGATGACACGGCTGCGCGGAAATAGGCGCAGATTGTGTCGCCACATCACCCCCCCCCCCCCCTCGCAGTGGAGAGCCCTCAGGGCTTGTAAAAATCCGGGACGCGTACCCGACATCCGTAGCGAGTAGTGACTGGAGCAGGTTGCGATGTCGGCGGTTGTGGGTGGACGCTTGTGGCTGCTCTGCTGTCTCCCGATTCTTCGGAAGCAATGTATGCTGGCTTCAGCCGGTCAATAGAGACTCGGACGTTGTTCCCGTTAACGCGCAGGATGAAGTTTTTGTCGTCGCGGTGGACGACTAGGTAGGGTCCTCTGTAAGGTGGGCGGAAAGGCGCGCGTACAGTGTCGTCGCGGAGGAAGGCGTACGAGCACGTCGCCAAGTCTTTGAATACGAACGGTGTCGGCTTGGTGTGATGTACGTGCTGCTGGCGATGGGCGCAGGGCGTCCATTGTGCGACGGAGCCGGGTGACGAAGTCTGTCGGGTCGGAGCAGGTGATATCGTGAGCTGAATCGGAGAGAAATTTTCCAGGTAGACGAAGCGGTTCACCGTAGACAAGTTCTGCAGGTGTGGCCTGAATGTCTGGTTTGAAGGTGGCACGCAGACCGAGAGTGACGGCTGGGAGAGCCTCGAGCCAGGATGAATTAGGGTGACACATGATGGCTGCCTTAAGTTGTCGATGGAAGCGCTCGATCATCCCGTTGGCGCAAGGGTGGTAACTCGTGGTTCGCAAACGCTCGAACCCGGTGGAGAGCCCGAGCAGCCTGAACAGTTGTGATTCAAATTGCCGTCCTTGATCGGTTGTGACGCGACGAGGAGTGCCGAAGCGGGAAATCCAGCCGGAGAAGAAGGTCGAAGCGACGTCTTCTGCCGTAATCCTTTCGAGGGGCCATACCTCGGGCCATCGGGTGTAGCGATCAATGGCAGTGAGGCAGTAGCGGTGAGGTCCAGCTGGTGGGGGCCAATAATGTCGATGTGGACACGTTGAAACCGTTCCGACGGCAGGGGAAATGTCCCGAGTGGCGAATTGACGTTCCGAGTGATTTTGGCGCGTTGGCAGTGGATGCACGAGCGCGCCCGGGTGCGGCAGTCACACTGCATTGAGGGCCACACGTAACGGTCAGTCACAAGGCGCGTAGAAGCTCGAATGCCGGGATGGCTGAGGTTGTGCAACTGGTTGAAGAGGCTGCGGCGATGCAGTGAAGGCACGTGTGGTCTCACCCGTCCGGTGGATATGTCGCAGTACAGGGTGTCCGTCGACCCAGGGACTGCAACTTGTTGAAATCGAAGAGAAGAGCCATTTTCGAGGAGTTGCTGAAGTTCGGCGTCCGTCTTCTGAGCGTCGGCGAGGGCGTCGGTCGTCACGGGTGGTAGTTGGACAGCAGAGACGCGCGAGAGTGCGTCGGCGACCACGTTGTCTTTCCCACTGATGTGTTGGATGTCTGTGGTGAACTGGGCTATAAAGGACAGCTGGTTCTGCTGGACCGGTGGAAGTTTTTCGCGGCGTTGGGAGTTATAGGTTTGTGGTCGGTGTAGATGGTGCAGTGCTGTGCCTCGAGGATGTGGCGAAAGTGCTGGACCGCTTCGTAGATGGCGAGGAGCTCTCTGTAGCAGGCTGGCCAAGTAGTCTCCGAAGGGGCCGAAGTTTCATCAGCGATGCTGCCAGAGGACGAGGGCGTCTTCGGCCGGGAAAGTTTCTTCGAAAAGAACGCCAACGGGCACCAGCCTTTGTTCACGTACTGCATGAGAGAGGCTCCAACGGCGGTACTAGAGGCGTCAGTGAAGAGCCCCAAGGGGGCCTCTGGCTTGGGATGAGAGAGCAGAGTGGCGTTACAGAGGGCAGTTTTGCAGTCTTCGAAAGCTTGCATTAACGGTGGTGTCCAAACGACAGACTGGTTGCCTCGTGGGCTAGCCACCGCATCGTGGAGAGGGGCCTGATATGCTGCTGCATTAGGCACGAAGCGCCTGTAAAAGTTCAGCATGCCTAGGAAACGGCGAAGATCCTTTGCTGTGGTAGGCTGAGGGTAGTCTTGAAGGGCCAGGATGCGGTCAGGCAAGGGTCGAGTCCCTTCAGAGGAGATTTGATGACCAAGGAGGGTGACAACGGGGGCGCCGAACGTGCTCTTCTGTACGTTGATGAGTAAGCCATGGTCATTTAGGCGCTCGAAAGGTTGACGTAGGTGCTGGCGGTGGACCTCTTCGTTGGGAGAGAATATCAGAATGTCGTCCAGGTAGACGAGGCAGAAGTCTAGGCAGCGAAAGACGTCGTCGATGAGCCGTTGGAAGGTTTGTACCGCATTCCGGAGGCCGAAACTCATGAAAGGGAATTCAAATAGGCCGAAGGGTGTGATGATTGCAGTCTTTGGGACGTCGTCCGGGTTGAGAGGAATTTGGGTGTACGCCTTTACTAGGTCAACAACCGAGAAGACGGTACTGCCATGTAAGCAGTGCGAAAAGTCCCGTATGTGACGGACTGGGTACCTGTCGGGGATGGTGCGGGTGTTAAGGGCGCGGTAGTCTCCACAGGGTCGCCAGCCATCGGTCTTCTTCGGCACCAGATGAAGTGGTGCGGCGTAAGGTCCTTCCGAGCGGCGCGCAATTCCTTCACGGAGCATGGCTTCGAACTCGGCTTGGGCGATTCGCAGGCGTTCCGGAGCGAGGCGACGGGCGCGACAGGAGACCGGAGGGCCGGGAGTAGTGCGGATGTAGTTCAAAGGCTTTTACCTTTGAACTGCCCAATAATCACCTGCTACAGTTTTTAGATATCAGCCTCACGTTTTTACCAAATCATGTTTGCTTTGCTTATAATCCACGTGTTAAAAAAGAACTCCTTCCTTTTGACTCAGCCCATTCCAAGGTTATAAAACGTGGTATTGCGTCTCTGTGTCTCGGGTCGGCGCTGCGCAAATCATGCGTTCACACTATGCAGGCAAACTTTTCTCATCTGGTCACAAGGCTTTTAAAAGCTGGTTTCCCACAGTCAGTCGTCCGAGGCGTAGCCGAATCAGTTCACCGGAAGGTGAAAAACGGTCTATGTTCCAAGGCCGACGCTCCTGGAACAGATGCTATTAGGCCGGTGGTAGTGCCCTATATGCACAAGACCAGCCACAATCTCGAGAAAGTGGCTGCCAGACACGGCGTCCGTGTTGCCTTTTCTGCCCCCAACAAACTTGCGCTTTTTTTTTTCTTTATCCCAACAAACTTGCGCAGCTCTGTCATCGGACCACGAGTACCGAGACAAAAGGCTGCAAGAAGAAACACGCTGATCCTTTTGGGCGCTGTGCAGTTGGGGTAGTTTATGAAATTTCACTAAGTTGTGGAAAGTCATATGTGGGCCAAACAGGCAGGTGCCTGAACGTTCGACTGAGAGAGCACTCGAACAGATTAAGTAAGTTGGACGGTGCGCATCTTAGCGTGCATTGTAGAGCCTGCGCGTGTGAACCGCATTTTAGGCGCGTCGCCATACTTGGTAGGAGCACTAATAAAACGGCTAGAGAACTTTCGGAAGCTCACTTCATTAAAATGAAAGGAGATAAGTGCGTAAGTGATACCTCCATATCGTTCTTTGATGCCGAGATGCATCTGTTTCGCATGCATTTGAAATGATTGGTAAACTTGCTTTGTAGTATGATTGCCCTGTGTTCGGCATGTGCGATAGTATAAATAGACAACCCTTTTTTCTGTCCTGAATAAATCAGTTGGTAGTGGCGCTTTGTGTGTGTCTGTGTGTCCCTCTCTTTTGTTTGTTGAATTTGCGCCCTGTAATTAAGCATTTGCACTTTAGCTTCCTATGTGGACCGGATAACGCGGCCGCTCCAAAGCAACACCTAGCTATTTCAGGACATGCCACTATACATCGTGGTCAGAAGGCTGGCCACAAATTTCTTTCTGTCGCAGCTAACGCGGGTGTTTCCATAACGTAACAAGAGTCGATAGACTGCCGTGACCCTTGTTCCCAACGATCTGTGCGGCCTCTGTGTTATTGATGGACACAGTGCCTACAGGGTGAAACTGAATATTTTTCGCAACGCATTTTTTGGATCACGAATTACAATCTCGCTTATTAAACCGCTGCCTTCTTTGTTGTGCAGCAAGTGTTCTCAGCGAAGAGCTCTTGGGAAGATGCTGCTGAAGCTTACGCTGTGACTTCGCTATAGGTGTAGCTGCCCGCCTGATGTTCTGTGCACAGGGTAGTTTTGATCATTTTTTTTTGTATGGTGCTAAGCTTTTCTAATGCAATGATCAATTTCAAGGCCTTGGGAGAGCCGGCTCTGACGTAGCCCAGCGCCCCATGTTCTCGCGTCTAAATAAACAAAGTGATAAAAAAAACGGCAGAAATTTGAGGGCGTTGAAAATCGCGGGTAACAGTGACATGAAGCAGAAAATCAAGCGTGCCTAAGAGTGGCTTTTTTAGCAGGAAGATTGCAAACAAGGGTCTGTGTTGTGGTTGATAACATCTGGTCGAAACAGAAACAGTAAGCATATACCTTGCAGTAAGTGAACATGGTAGCACTATGTGTGAATAAAAATTCCCAACCTAATATCATCGGAGAGGAGGATGTACACACGGTTATTTTAATCGTGTGAATGATATTCTGTACAATCGCACCATCTGTGAAGGTGGCAGAAAACTGGACGTACTGAGGGTCAGCAGGGCGGAAGGACGGTGCAGAAAGTCTTCCAGTTTAGAAGCGAGTACTACATTCTGTTGCCCAAATCGCAGCTCTTGTGTCGACAAGTGCGCGATCTGTGAAAGCGGCAGAAAACTGGACGTACTGAGCGTCAGCAGGGCGGAAGGACAGTGCAGGAAGCGAATACGACATTCTGTAGCTGAAATCGTAGCTCTGGCGTCGACAAGTGCCAGCGACAGTTTTTCTTCTATTTTGACTTCGATATACGTGAGGATTTGGCGCTATGTACAATCCTCTGGCAGGCAGCACAGTTCCTGCTTTCTGAACTGCGATAAGACAGTTGACTGGAGGCGGCCCACCGGGCACGCGCTTCTCCCGAAATTTATACCTCCATGAAGTACAGAACAAAAGGAGGAATTCAGGAAGCATTCGGCGACATCTCGCCTCATACTGAAGATTATTTGTCATGCTCAATAACGGATCTACAAGAAAGACACAAGGAAGACAGGACATTCAACCAATTCGCCCACCTATTTGTTATCCTGCAACACCCAGCCTGTCCATCGTCCACTTCATGTAAGGGAAGTGCTCCTCTTCTTCCCCCTTCGCGCCCTTTAACTTTACCCCGCCCAAAAAAATGCTGGCTACGCTACTGCACAGCCATATTTAATTTTATTGGCTTCGACTCCACTGCGGGCACTTGAGAATTAACGTTCATATTTTCAGCAGCCATATAAGCTGCATCTACCATTCCCTTCATAGGTAAACTAGCGTAATGTAACGCGTAAACAAGGAAACGATATGCTCAAGTCGAAGACGTCGAACACTCGCTTCTATAACAGTCACGTGGCGGGTAGCGTTGGCAGAAATGAAGAGCTGCTTCGCTTTGCTTGAATTTTTTCTCAGGAACTTTAATAGCGCGAACTGTTCAGTTACATTAAGAGAAAGGCCAGTTGTAATGGTACTCAGTACACTGCCGAAACATGCCGGTTGCGAAGGTTACAGGTCTAGAAGCCACTGTCTCGTCGACGGCAGAGTGGATTAATAGAAACCGAGGCGCGCTCGACGTGTTCTGCACTCGAAGAACTGCTTTGCCTACGACGTCGATGACACCGTTTTTTGAATCATAGGTGTCTGCCGTAGTATTTTGACTATGGTATTCGGCATTTCCTTCCGGTACGCCGGCCCTGGCTCTCTCGTCTACGTCGCCGTCCATGATGCTCTTGGGGGTTTTGCGGCGCTGGGAAGTGGCCGCGTCGGTAGCGTGCACGTGAAACTCCGTGGCATAGTCACTGAGATCCCCATCTTTTACGGTGAGATTCCCGGCGTTGAGCAGCAATCCCATGACGATGGCAATGATGGCGAGTGCCGTGGCGAAGATCATGGAATGGCGAAGAAAGGGCACGTCTGGCTGTGCTAGCCGTCTTCCAGCAGATCATGCAGTATCATCCCTGACTGCGCCTAGGTGCGCGGATCTTGTCTGTGATGGTGGCATGCTTGGATCGCCGTAGCGCCATCTCTTCCAAGGGTCGAAGATGAGAGATGCCGTGAGCGACGGCGTCACCGAATAGTGGGCACTCGGGGATCCTCCGGCACTTGCGTGCGAGACACCCACCCAGGGATTTCGGGAAACTGGTGAACCGAATGCGGGAGCAGAGAAGCTGGACCGTGGAGGCACCGAGTCCTTGCGCTTCGACGGCTGCATTTCTGCGATCTTGTTGTTGCTCTCGAGTAATGAGACTTACCCACTACAACCGATTCCACAGGGGCATGGCGCGCTGGCTCATTGGAATTGTTGCTGACGCACGAACATTTGGTACAGCGTAAGTTGAACTAGAGGTGAAACTAAGGAGCACGCAGCGTGCAATGGAAAGAAAAATGATAGGGGTAACGCTAAGAGATAAAAAGCGAGCAGAATGGATCAGGGAACAGACAGGAGTAGCCGATATTATTATATCAATGAAACGAAAGAAGTGGGCCTGGGCAGGACATGACATGTCAGCGAAGGAATGGATACCAAGAGAGGGAAAACGCAACAGAGGCAGGCAAAAGGTTAGATGGAGCGATGAAATTAAAAAGTTTGTGGGCATAAAGTGGAATCAACTCGCTCAGGATAGGGTGGATTGGAAATCGTTGGGAGAGGCCTTCGTCCTGCAGTGGCCCTAAACAGGCTGATGATGATGATGAAGTTGAACGCTGGTGACTATAAGGGGTCGCCGTTGGCGTTAGACTTAAGCGCTTTAAACCTACCATTGCAACGACCTAAGGAATGCTTTACCAGCGAAGTTGTTCTAGGTCGTGCCTATGTGCCGTCCGATATCCTTGACGAACGTGACGCGGGATGGAAAATCGGACCCGCTTTTGCTCTGGAACCACTATACATAGTGACAATCTTACCCTCCAACCACTACGACATCGTGGTGGTATATGAAGAAGTGTGTGCGGCATTAGCGGCATTAGCGCGCACACTTCTTTCATCTCTGGGGTTCGAACCACTCTATCCCTCAACCCACTGCTACTTGATGGTGGGCCAATTTCGAATGCAGTGCAACGTGTGAGATGCAGAAAACTTCTGGTGCTGCGGGAATTGAATGTGTATGTCTGTGTTTTTGTTTTTATGTGTTCAGCTCGAAGTTCAGGGTTAGGTGCCGCAGATGCGGTTCCTTTTTGATAGCGCACAATTAGAATAAATAAAAAATATTTGGAGCAGCTCCACACTTGTTGTGCAGACTGACGGAGCAGCGGAGCTGGTGACGTTTCCCTCTTCTTTACTCTCCTGCTCACTCCAGCTTCCTTTTCTACGTGATGGCGATTGACCATCCTGGAACTAAAATTTCGTTGTTGGAAGCAACGCATGCGTTTGTCTGTTTCTTCCTTTTTTGTTCTTGTCGGTTTTCGCGTTAGGCTATAAGCCAGTTCGTTTTCCCACTCCCTGCTATGCTATACTGTGAAAGACTATGCTATGCTTTACCTTCTCCCCTTCTCCATTCCCTCTACACCATCACATAATTCCTCGTCATCCTCGCTTCTCTTTTCTACCCCTTGCTATGCTTTACCGTGCGTGCCTATACGCTGCGCTTCAACTCACGGTGTACAAATATTAAGGTCGCGTCCAAATCCCGTTCGCCTGCGCCGAGACGTTTTGCTGCGAGCCGACAGATGGCGCCGCCATCAGTGGGCCCAGCTTAGCCGCGCCGGATGCGCGCAGGCAACGATATCGCCATCCAAAACCTAAATTTTCCGTGATGCTGACTGGTAGAACTAAAAACGTGAAGACATTTCCTTACTGCTGATTAAGTGCAAGGTATACTGGGTTTAATAGTCCACTAACATGGATGCATCTTGCGCTGGCTGTGAATGGCGTGAACACAGTCTGATCGGGTGTCACCCAAAGCCCGCTCAAGTTGCGCTCGCGCGTGCCATTTGATTGATTTGTGGGGTTGAACGTCGCAAAACCACCTATGTGATTATGAGAGACGCCGTAGTGGAGGTCTCCGGAAATTTTGACCACCTGGAGTTCTTCAACCTGCACTGACATCACACAGCACATGGGCCTTAACACTTTGCCGCCATCGAAATGCAGCTGCCGTGGCCGCAATTCGATCCCACGACCTTCGGATGAGCAGCTGAGTGCCATAGCCACTAGACCACTGTAACGGGGCTGCACTAGAGACCGAGGGACTATTGCAGGATCTACAAAAAAAGAAAGAAGTTGCTTCCATTTTTAAAATCTAGTAATACCTTATTAACAAATTTAAATGACCGTCTACACCTCTTATTCCCTTTGAATAGAAATGCCTTCACCTCCAGAAAAATATGTTATCTTGAGCAGTTACGTTGTCGCATTCCTAAATTAAACTTTTATATGCACAGAGTTGGTCTGGCCCCATCGCCTTTGTGTCCATATTGCGCCGAACTCGAATCTATGGAACACTATTTCTTAAAATGCACTCGGTTATCCTCATTAAGAAAGCACACATTGAAGGATTCTCTTCATAGGATTTGGTTGGAATTCTTCGAATCCAATATTCTGTCTTTGGGAGGACAACTGCCACGTGGACCATGCCATTAGGACAATGCCATTAGGACAATGCCACGTGGACGCATGCTCTACTGTTGCAAAATTCATAATTGACTGAGGCAGGTTCTGTTCATAAAATCGTACCCTTTTCATTCTGATTTCATCCTGATTATTTGAATATGACTGGTATTTCATAGTACTTATGGCTTAGCTCTTTCAACTTCTCACATCTTGTCCAATCCCCCAGTGTGGGTAAATGCCAGAATGGAGGACAACAACAACAACAACAACAACCACAATTGTATTTGATAATGTGTCGATGGAAGTGTGTTTAGCGATTCATGCTGTCCCCAAATGCACCTCACTCACGATGCCAAAATGATGAATAGCCGGACATGTAGTAATTGCGGCAGTGCAGAGACGATCGCGTTAAGCTTCGCAGCTAAGCTTCGCCGCCTTAATGGACGACTATCTATGTAAAGCAGATCCTACGTGCTCCAGTATGCTCAAGGTTGCAAATGCGCTACTGTGATTCCTCAAATCGACGGCACTTCGTGAACGACTGCGTATACGATCCACCCGTGTTAGAGCTTCAGCACTGTGTGCGCGTGTTCTCACTAACTGTTCTCCTGCCGACTTTTTCTTGCTCTTATTTCCGCTACTACTATGCCTTCTCGAACCCAAGGCGTAGGGTAGCCAACCGAGCACGTGCTCGGTTAATTTGCCTGTCTTTTCTCTTCATACTTTTTTCTGTCTCACGGACTTTTTTATATTGCAAAACCACAAAAGGAAAAAAAACAAAAGAAAAGAAAACTGTGCGAAGCTGCGCAAGGATCTTAAATAAAGATAACTTTCCCATATGCTTACGCTGTCGTAAACTCCCACAGTGCGAAAAAATTGAATAAAAAGACATACAAGCACGTGGCATACACCATACGTGCAGTAATAAGCAAACTTGGCTCACCGGCTGAGTCAAACCAATGTCGTCGAGTTCCGACCGACATGGCTTGGGTGCTTCTGCGGGAGGCCCTCTTCCGAGGTAGCCCTCTAGTATACTGGAGTGTGAGTTACCTTGAACACTCCGGAAATAACGTGCGAGTTACACTTGCAGACAGAAGAGCAGGCCATTTTGGCGCGTCAAATAGCACTCTTCCATCGAGCTCCGCGCTATATGCTGAAAGTAAGTGAGCCAAATACTGCTTCACTCACTCTCAAATATTGCCTGTGTAGCTGCCCTACTAATGTATTGCATGCGCGCGTGATATACTCTCGATTTATGTCCCAAGAAAAATGCTTCGCGCCGACTTGGTCGATATGTGTCTTAGAGATGTATGGATGCGAGCTCGTTGGTAAAAGTCCATCTTGAATAAAAGAGCCGAACTGCACACACAGACAAAGGAACAACGCACGAGGACGAGCGCCGATTGCCACCATCACTTGGCAGTCAGCGCTCGTTTTCGTCTATTGTCCGTTCGTCTGTGTGTGGAGTGGGGCTGCTTTATTCCTCATGGATAGTTGATGAGCATTAGAGGTCAGTGTCGTTGTGTCCTGTTATTTTCCAATGCCACGATACTTGGTAGAGGCAGGGGTAAGCTTGAGCGCGAAATTCTCGACGCTGGTCACATTAGCATGCAAGATGCCAAGTGCGTCAGGTCTGCTTCACTTTCTTTGATGCACAATGAAGTTAGCTTCTTATCACAATTGCGTTAGCTTCGGTGTTCGTTGTTTGGTTGCTTGTTCTGCGCATGATCTCCTGATTTTTCCTGGAAGATGGTTTTTGTTAAATAAACCACAGTTGTTAGTCCAGCCGTTGTGTGTGTTACCTCTCTTTCGTCCGTCATCATTTGGCTGGTTTCCACGTTTAACATCATGTACCAACCGACCCAGATTTCAACACTTCTACTGCCCTTTAAGTTGCACCAGTGCCGCTGCTCTAGACGACCGCTGTCGGACGAAACACTATGCGCAAGCCAGGTAGCCGGAACGGCTGTACGGCACGAACCGCTTCCTACCCGTTGCAAACACCTTGCTTAGCTGCCACCTTCGTCGAGACAAGTGAGATCATGGAACGCGCACGCGGAAAAAAAGCATGCTTTAAAGAAGAACACGGCTGCACATGCGAACAAAACACGGAGTAGCGGCAGCGCGCACGTTGCTGGCGAGACCAGTGACATCTAGCAAAAGACAAAAAAAAAAAAGGAAGAAGAAAGTTCTGTGCATATGTAGTTAGAGAATCGCGCTGAGGTAATGCTGCCTCCCAAGAATCATCCGATCATTTCCACTTGTTATTTGCTCATTCATGGGCCCGAACAATTAGCTATACGGCTTTGCCATCTTAGATTTTTCCAGCATGACGATTACATTGAAATAGCATCACAGCATTCTCGTCTACCAGGTATGATGAGCTCGGGCAAGGCTGACTTCAATGTTGATCCATTATTGACTAAAGAACAGCAGGTATGTTTCATTAGCAATGAATTTCTTGAAAAATATTAGATCCAAAATGCTGGGGGTAGGCAACTATGGATGTACCAGCAGCCTGCACAGCATGCAAACAAAAAGCACTGATTCCACTTGTTACTGTTCATGAGAAAATTACAAGCAAACACAGCCTTAAGGGCATCAGTGACGGTGCCACATGCATTCTATCCGTACTCATATTCCACAAATCTTTAATCCAGCAGCTACCACTAGGCAAAGATAGTGCAATTCAGCCAGCTGTTTGATTATTATAGACAAGTGTCATTCAGACTGCCCGTGTTTCTTGTGCATGCATTGCCTGCATTATAGCTGCGCTGTGACCACAACAGCATAGGATTCCCTGTACTGACAACTGAAGTCTAGAGTGCGTGGCAGAAAGTATTAACATTGGAAAAATGAGCGAGAGGAATATTAAACTCGGTGCATTTGTACAGTACGCTTATTTTTACTGGATTTCGAGATAATTTCGAGCAGTGTGGATATAGCCTTTTCTTCTCGCTCCATATTCGCTGGCATCTAAAGGCCCACGGTTAATTCCCAGATTTCAGCGACAAAAGCTGTGCAGGGTTTTATCCTGAATTTCGTTGTTTTTTTTTTTCGGGGGGAGGAGGGTGTTACCTATGGTGTAACTTGTACGCAAAGGGTGCGGATACCAAGTCATTGGTTATCTGGAGAATTTTGGGAGGGGGTGTTAGGGGCTGTTGGGTGTGTGTGTATAAATCCCTGAAGTTGTGGAATATGGAGTTTGGAAGCCGCAGAATAATTTGACTCCATTGATACAACTGGCAAGGCTCTTAATTTGACTGATCTAGGCCATTATGGCCCTGTTAACACGCGAGAGTTCCCGTTTTTTCTATTTGCATGCTCGCCAATGCTTCTTCTCCTTGGTCCGCCAGCGCTTCCAGTGAAATAGAACACAACAATAATTTGATAGTGTGGTCTCTTGTTCAGTAATGCGGCATCACAGCCTTTAGGTTAGTGAAGCAGATTGGGTCAGATTATGAATGATACTTGGTATGCTGACAGAAATTAGACTAAAAGGTGAAGCAGAGACGTAGCACTAGTTGGTGCAGGGAAGATGAAAAGTGCGCTTCACACTGCTTTACACTCATTTTCAGTAGATATTCCCCGTCGTCCAAAAAACCTTCTTCATCCAGTTTTGCACGTCCCTTCAGGTTACCTTGCACACGAAGAAAACGTGGGCGATATTACAAGGCATGTTAGATACGATCAGTACACCTGCAGCCGCAAACAAAATTCTCCAACAAAGAAAACTAACTCGAGGGAACTGAGGAGACGCTAATCGCTCTGCTTAAAGAGATCTATATGCATTCAGCGCAAGTACTATTCTAGGAAAGGGCGTACCTCAAATACGACGGCCCAGGTAAATCAGAGCTCAACAGCCCTATAACGGCAGCCGAAGTGCGCGCAGCTGTGCAGTCTTGAGAGAGACCAAATTACAAACGCTATGATTCTCAACCTTAACAACGAAACTCTATCTCAAGTCACGGACTTCTTCAGCAAAAAGATATGGGACAATGGAGAAGCACCATGCGCATGGAAAGATGCTGAAATTATATTAATACCAAAAAGCCTGGGAAACCAAAAACTCTCCACAACCTCAGACCCATATCTCTGACATCATTTACGGGTACTTTTCCAAAAAGCCATTCAAATGCGATTGGGTACATACATTGAGACGCACCGATTTCCCCCAATTCCATGTTCGACCTCAGACCGCAAGCACCTGAATAGGATGTCAAGGAAGAAGCGCTCAATCCCCCAAACAGGAGCAATGACAGCCAGGACAGGTTTATCGTTGCCATGTACATCAAAACGCTTTTGACACCATCTCTTGCGCAACAATACTCGAGGACCTAAGCAACATATGGGATGTGGAGAAAAACGCACAAGTACATAGCTTCCTTCCTAACAAATCGAATGGCTACAATCGGCACGAGCTCGACCAGATCAACGTTAACGCAAATGCCCAACCACGTAACCCCACAAGGCTCTATTTTATTTCCACTGCTCTTCAATGTAGGAATGCGAAAGCTTACCCTATCGTTAGGGGAGGAACCCGAACTAGATCGCGCAATATACGCGGACGACATAACGTTATCGGCATCCAAAGGATCCACTGGTGAAAAACAAAATGTCTTTCAAAGAGCAATCGACAAAGTAGAAAGCTTCTCCATAAATGCAGGCATGCGGTGCGCACCAGAAAAATCAGAATTTGTGAGACTAAAAGCCAAATATTCCAGAAACGCGCAACGGCCCCAAATATTCCTCAAACTCCATGGCAAACCCACTCGCGAGGTGCAAAAACGAAGAGTCCTTGGAATGTGGAAATAATGGCCGGGTAGACTGCACGATCGATGCACTCGGAAAAACGACCACGAACGTAGCGCTCATGATACATGGAGTCACGCGACAAAGACGCTGCAGCTTCAGAGAGGAGGAGACCTTACGCCTCGTGCATGATTTTGTAATAAACAGAATAACCTACAGCAGCACCTCCTGTATCTTTCAGTGCCTTGGCGATGGAAAGCGGAGCAATGGGAATCGGCCGTCGGCGTCAGCACGGCTTTCGGCCGCCACCGGAGTACAGCTACCGTCACGCTGTCGAGCACGGAAACGCAGGCCGTGGCTGCATTCACATCTGTTATATTTTTGAGTTTTCGGCTGTATTTCACACTGGTTGAGGTATTACCAACACTTCTGCAAACGGAGATAGTGAAGCACCTGTCGCTCATGGAAATAATCCTTTTTTAAAGGCCGTTCGCGGCTAGTCGGCGGCGCATCGAGACGCTTGCATGTCGTCTGCTGAGCCGATATGACAGAGCGGTTGAGTGATGCGCGGAATATTGTTCTTTCACCATCATGTTCGCTAGTCTGAGAGTCGATTTTTCACTGTCTGAGGGTCGATTTTTTAAAGCAGTTTGTGCCATGAATAACAGAGAGCTGAGCTAGTTGGTAAGTATTCATTCTGAAAAAGCAGGAGTGCGAACACGGACACAAGTGAGGACACCACAAACAGGTCTTTAGACGGCGTTTGTGGTGTCGTCACTTCTGGTGTCTGCGTTTGCACTCCCTGTTTTTTAGAATGAAGTTTGTGCGAGTAGCTAATACTAATAGCTTGGGCGCTTCGAGAGCCGCGATGCATGCTAACGCCTACTGGTATAGCTGACTACACGCAAACCTGGCGTGCATGCGCTAAGTAGCCTAAAGCTACTTAGCGCATGCACTACTAAACATTTCGTAGCCTAAAATAGTCTATCGTGATGGTACGAAAAACAAACAAAAACAGCTCCTTCTGCAGTGCGCGTCTTGCAACACTGCCGATGTGTATTTTTGATTGACAAATTATTATGCCTAAGGGCAGACTTTCGAAAAAAAATGCTGCAGTGGCTTAGCTCGGCTATGCCAGGATATACGTAGCGTTAGCAAAGGTTCAGCTGATTATTCTTAGCTTTCCTGGTTGTCTAGATTGTCTAGGATTAGCTTGATTGTCATGCTTACTGCTGCTCCAATGACACACACGCGGTATACGTATTATGTGGCACATGTATACTTATTTTTGCTCAACGTCACCAGTTCCAACTGGTGCCGTAGTGCTTATACAGCGGCGAGTCTCTCAGTGCCTCAACCCATGGTCCAAGCACATTGCGAGAAACCATGTTCGACAGATAGGTAGTCTTGGCAAACATTCTCCTGTTTATGTTCACCACTATGCACTTATCGTCTGCCAAGCTGCGAGGCAACTGCTTTAGCATCTCGTCCGTGTCTACCGGCACGTTCACCACGGGTCCCTTAATGCCAAACTGACCATTTCTCCAGTTCATTAGACGACGGATCTGAACGAAGGGAATGCGTGGCGAAAGTAAACGTTCGGCCACATCGTTCAGAACCGGTAGACCTGGCGGCATGGCCGGGTAACGATACTCATTGGTAACGCTAAAGAGTGGAATCTTCTGCTTAACGAGAAAGTTCTTGAACGTTGTACAAACCCGCGCCACGGTTTCAGCCCACTGCGGCGCCGCCGCTAAACTCAACGTTTCACGCATGGCACTACTCAGCGGCGTCAAGTCTTTCATGTGCCATAGTCTTTCGCACACGTCGCACACATATCCAAACGGATTGTTTACGAAGTCCGTCTGGAAGGTCCGAGTCGCACTGGCGCTTTCGCTGAGTTTCACAGTATATTCAGTCGATCGGCGAGCCTTGACGTCATCGACGGCGTTTTGTTGTTGCTGCAGGGGTGGTCGGGCACGTCGCTCAGCCTCCTGGCGACGCCGCTTTGCTAGACGTTCGTCCCTTTGCTCCAGTGTCGCCGCAGCACGTTTAGCCTTCTTCTGTTCATTCCTCCTACGCTCAACCGCTAATTGCCAGGCAACTACTTCGGGATCCGATGAGTCAAGCTTCTCCGCTCTTCTGCGCTGTTGAGCAGCATTTGCGCTCTCCTTCTCCATGGCTATACCACACTGGCAAACGCCAGTCAGAAGCGCAGCGACTCCAGCGCAGTGTCAGACGGCGACTGCACAGCGAGCGCGCGCCGGCGCCAGTGCGTCTACCACGGCTACGACGTCACTCCTCTGGAATGCGCAGA
Organism: Hyalomma asiaticum; assembly: GCA_013339685.2. Taxonomy (NCBI): domain Eukaryota; kingdom Metazoa; phylum Arthropoda; class Arachnida; order Ixodida; family Ixodidae; genus Hyalomma; species Hyalomma asiaticum. Next base: position 24,182 of record JABSTT010002477.1, read on the forward strand.
CCGGCGGCGGTGAGTCGCGCGCGGCGGCGGCGGAGTGCGCGAGAGGTGCCGGCTCCGGTGGCTCCGGTGCGCAAGCTGTGTGACATCACTGATCCTTGCGCATGCGCAGCACGGCTCTTGATGTGCCGCGCGAAACGGGCTTGGCTAGGCCAGTGTAGCTAACGCTGCAAAAACTTGGACCATCTCCCTGAAGGGAACCCTGATGGGGTGCGAAGCAGCAGGGTTGCGCACGGGTGGCGTCACGGGTTGAACGGCGCTAACGCGGGTGCTGGAAGAACAGTTTGAAGCGAAACTCGGTGTTGCGTTTACTGGTGTAAACGTTTGCTTGAAACGCAGACACGGGAGGCGAGCGGGCGTTGGAGCCGGCAGCTGCGGGCGCTCCGGCGGGTGAGGGAGAGAGTGACGTACGCGCGCAGCTGCGAGGGAAGCGTGCGAGGGGAGCGTGACGTCAACGCCCAGCTGCGGCGTGACCTACTTGGCACCGCTCCAACACCTGCGCCGAGGTAAGCTCGTTGCCTCGCGCTTGTTCGGAGGGACAGCGTTACACAGGCTAGTCAAAGAGCTGCTTCGCATCTAAAAGAAAAGTCTACAGTCGTAGTGTTGTGTCTTGAGATAATGTTACTCGCGTGAAAAATGCGGCCTGCCTTCAGTGCTGTCAGTTAGTATCGATAGGCTTTGCAAACATGCACGTAGATATCGCTGCAAAAATAGAGAGGTCATTAAAGCTAAAGCTTTAGATGCCTCATCAAATGTGCGAATTGACCGCCTGCGTCGGCGGCGTGAACACGAGCGATAGGAAAAATTATTATCACGTGTTGACGTCACCGTATGACGTCACAGTTCCCGAAACTATGAGACCTCACTATGACGTCCCGTGAGACGTCATCACATGCCGTCGTCGCTTTGCACTGCCTCCTCGATCGACTGCCCACCGATCACGGAGGCAGTGCAAAAGCACGTTAGGACGAGAAAGCTGTCGGGGGCGGAGGGGGGGGGGGGGTGAACAATACATGAACTTAAAAAAATAAAGATGGCTTGCGCCTTCGAGTCGTCTTAGCCAAATGCATAAGAGAACCTACAAGTTTCATTTTCAAGACCAATGCGTTGCGATTCATGGCTTACAGTGATCGCATCATTTCAACGCAGCGGAATATAACAGCATTTATTGCTGAGGCACACTCCCGCATGTCATACAAGCGTATGCCGCTCACACAGTTTCGCACACTTTCGCGAAAGGGGCTTTATTGAGTAATGTTTAGCTATGTCGTTATCCCGCCTAATCACTGCGAGCCACCTCTCCCGTATACCAGCGGCCACTGGTATTTCATGGAACGAAAGCCCATCAGTGTTTTCTTTCCGCTAGATTTCCACAGTGGTACACATCAATATGACATACCGACGCATACGGAGCACGTGGTTGCGAAAGCCTGAAGTGGAAAATCAAACACAAATACTATCAAATTTAAATGCAATTTTCGCACCGGCATGACTGCTAGTGAGACTGCATGCGGTATTCGCGATTCCATCTAAATGCTCGCCACATAGCGGACGCTCCTGGAACCAGCCGATCCAAGGTCGACCCCGAAACGCGGCGTGGTATCGCATTACCGCGGGCTGTAAAACAGCTCTATAGTTCCTTAATCGACGCCATGCCACCTCGAAGCAGCCCGAAAAAGAAAGAATCCTCATCAAAAGACTTTTGTTGCGTGCCTCAGTGCGTGTCATCGCGATGCAAAGACAGCAACACATCGTTTCATCGCTGGGCAACATGGATCAGGAACTTGCGCATCGGCAAGAAGATGACAGGAACTATGCTAGTTCGGTCCAGACACTTCACTCGCGACAATTTCTTTCTCCCCGGTGAGTACACAGATTATGTTTGTGTGCGCGCGTTTATTATCATGCGCGCTTTTCAAAGAGCCGGAGTGTAGTTTAGTTTAGGCAAGCGCGAGAACAAAATAGCGACATCGTTTATACATGTATATCTGGTAACGTGTTCTGAGCGTGCCTATGCTCAACTTGAACCGCGGTAACATTATTGCTGACGTACTTTTGCCCGCATGCATTGTAGTAAGTAGAGCGAGCGCTTGCTGCGCCTCGTAATTTGTTTAGTGGTTATGGAGGTAATATGTGATCGTTTAACGTAGCGCGCTTGCATTTCGAGTTCATCTGGTGACAATTCAAAGTTTATTGCGCTCGTTCCAAATTTTCAGCCCTCGACCTGTTCACCGCGCCTCTAAGTTTGTCTTCCGGCACCGCGCATAGAACTGCACTCTTTTAACAGGTTTATAAGTGACGCATTTGTACTCAATGGAGCAACGCCGCGCACAAGTGCTTGCATCTTTCGGAGAGGCCTGCTACGCATGAACACGTACCTGCCTTCTTCAACTTCAGGCTCGCTGGAAAGGCTCTTTATCCTCAAGAAAATCTGATGCGGGTCTCCGAACAAGTGCGACGTTTGAGCGCACAGCGCAATTATTTCCGCTGCTTCGCCGCTCAAATCTTTTAAACCGATTCATATCAGACGTTCGCCAGCAAGAACTATTACGCATTCGACGAAGCATCGTGATTCGAACCCGCAATCAATAAACTTTAGCACAGCGCTAAGCGGAAGCGCGGCCATGACCCTGGGTAAAGTGTTCTAGAAGGGGGTAGTGGTAGGGTGGCTAGAATGGGGAGGTGTGAGCAACGGCGGCGCAAACGTGACCCCAAAGCGCACCGATGCCGCAAGGGGCGCTGTAGGCATGAGCGCGGGGAACGGAGCAGACGACGCACTGCGACGCGCTCCTCGCACACTAAAAGCTACTTCCAGTTTAGAACCGTAAATGTGTGTGTGTGTTCTTTTTTTCGTTAGCGAGTGTACCAACGTAGTCTGACCGCACAGTTTTGTTCTTCGGTGATGTCCATTAAAGCACTTGCACTCAACAGAATCAGTGGTGCACATACTAGGGAAAACTGCATATATGCCATTTATTTGATGAAGCCTCTCAGTAAGACTTTTCACAGCGTAGCACTTCTCAAAGCAAATGTAGCTTTCTTGGGAAAACATTCAGCTGAAAAATGTTGTACACATGTGTCATTTGTTAAAGTCGGTCCACTTAATGATGCTCTCGTCTTTGATCATGTCCCCATAGTGTTCTCGTAGTTATTTACTAAAAGGAGGCTTTTTTTTTAGGGTGCCGGTTCCAATGTTAAATTTTATCGTAAATCTACCACTCACTCTTCCCAGAGCGGTAAATATACTCCTGGCGGTGTTTTCTATATTTGGACGTTTATATTTATAATATTCACTTTTATACTTTTTATGCGGTACCTGTTATACCTTTTGCGGCTCAGGAACGGCATTTACTTGTCCTGTATAAGAGTACGCCATCTTGCCTTCTAATTAAGTACTGATTTTATATCGTGCGGAAAAGGCGCATGCCTCAAATGCCACATTAGCCACTTCAGCAGTTCTTGACAGTGGGCACACAGCCGTACCTTTTGTAACGACGAGGCATGGCATTTCGTACTGATACAAGCAGTTTACTATGACTGCAAACAGTGAAACAATAAATATGATTTTGACGTCGTTCGTTCACAAATGGGGAAAAAAAAAGAAAACTGTCGGGAACATTGGTCTATAATACGCAAGGTTTCAGTGTTCGCTCGGTCGACAACGCCCGAGATGGCCACATATAAAACGAACTTCGAGACCTTTGCGCGCATATTTTCTACAAATAATATATCTCGCTCTCAATGTCCTTATCTTTAGTAGCTATTGCCCTCTCGCTCCATCTTCTGTCAGTTATGACATCAGTTGGTCTCCAGTATATATTTTCTCGAATGAGCAACCGCTGCAACAAATTGCCAAGTTCTCCTGCAACACCTTGTCAGCCTTTGGGACTGTCCGAGCCCATTTGGAAAACGCTTATTTTGATTGATTGATTGATTGATTGATTGATTGATTGATTGATTTCTGGCGTTTTACGTCCCGAAACCACGCTAATATAATTATGAGAGACGTCGAAGTAGAGGGCCATTTCAAGCACCTGGGGTGTTTTAACCTGCACTGACATCGCATAGTACACGGGCCTCAACATTCCACCTCCATCGAAATGCAGCCGCCGCAGCCGGGATTCGATCCCGCGACCCTCGAATCAAACGCTTCTTTGCAGGCAGGGGCACGGAAGAGAGAAGCTTTTTCCGGTGTTTTTCTGTGTCGCAACCAGGCAAGGAGCACCAACGTTCAGTTTTCTTTTTCGCTCTGGACTACATCTCGCCGTCAAACAGTCCAAAACTGGCGACGAGACCGACCAGTTCACATCGGCGGTAGCGTAGGCGAGGCCGGTGCTACCGGCGCAGCCGCAGCTACCTCGCAGACTTTACCCCGCTGGAACCGGCAGCGCCACATTCCCCCTGGTGGCATCGGTGCGAGGAGGGGTCACGCGCGGCCGTAGGCAAGCGCCGCCGGTACTCACACCTCCCCATTCTAGCCACCCTAGTAGTGGGCTCACTCTCCGGGGAGAGGGTACGTTGCCGCGGCGCAAAAAATGTAAACAAGTTTTCGTTTTCCTCAGTGCCCGCGTGGCGGCGCTACTATCGTCAGCAATGGGAGCCTTCGCCCTTGCTTCGCCCCGCTGCTGTAGTGCTGCTGCTGTGTTTCGTCGTCGCTGCATGTTTTCGGCCGAGCATTGCTTCGTCAATACGTTTCATTTTTCAGTTCTTATAGTTGTGAATAGTGTAGATTGGTAGTAAACACCTCGCGGTCATCGACTCTTCGTGCGGAATGGCACCACGTCGCCAGAACCATTGTTATGCGCCCGGGTGCCGGACGTACCATCAACAGTGCGATTAATATGATCTTCCAGAATGCCAGTAGAGCTGCATAAAAATGCATGCGTTGTTTGAATGGAAATGTGTGTATTATTTGTCATTTTTGTTAGTATTTCTTCTGATTCAGTGTCTTAATTTACTTATTGTGTGAACAATATCTGTTGATTATTCATGTGTTTTTGTGAACCTTTTTTAATTTATGCTGTGCCAAGTATGCTATTGAAAATATTTAGCGTCTCTGTGATTATTTGTAATTGTGAATATTTTTCTAGCATCTATTGGGCTGTTTTAGGAGACATGCCTTTTGCCGCACACGCTGATAAGTACAAAATGGGGCAAGGCCCTCTTCAAGCTATTGCAGCTTTTTTCTATCTGTTTTCACTTTGAGAAAAAAAAAATGAAAGTGATTGATAGGCATGGATCTTATGGAGTAAGGTCATTGCGCTGCCCCACCAAACAAACTTTTCACTTATTTCTGTGAACGATTGTTGTCTACATTTTTCCACACCTTCATTACAAATTCATTTTTTCTGAATACTCGAGTGTGGACAAATAGTTCTGTAGAAAAGAGTGCAAATGAACCTTTTAGGTACATTATAGTGTCAGCAGAATTGCTAACTGGATTTTGCACTCAACTGATAGCAGTGTTTGCATGCAATTTCTTACACAATTATAATTTGCAGCATGTGAGGGGTCTTCAAGAAGCAAAATCTGATTGCATGTGATGTGGGTGGTCTACCCTTACTTTCGGTCTTTCATTTCTTGGGCATGATTAGGATCGGTCTTTCCTCCTGTGCACTCCCACACATTTTCTTGCACTTTTCAGGAGAATACATCAGCTGAGAGCGTGTAAGGTGCTTAAGTTTGTAGTAATATTGTTTTATTTAGTGAGAGTACGACCTCACTAAAGTTACTATCGAGTACAAGCACTAGCATGAAAATATTAATCTCTTTTATCTAAAGGCAATCGATGTCAGTGCCCTTTAAAGAACCCCAGGTGGTCGAAATTTCCGGAGTGCTCCACTACGGCGTGCTTCAGAATTAGAAAGTGGTTTTGGCACGCAAAACCCCATAAATTAATTAATTATCTAAAGGTAATAGAACTGCGACATCTTTTTTTTTTTTTTTTTTTACGTGCGAGCTCGCTACCGCAATAGAAAACTGGCGGTTTACAGCATAGATTACATCCCGCGCCCGCCGATGGCGCGCTCATGTTTAGAGATACTTCATGCGCCAGAACGACGACCAAAGCAAGAATATGCTTACGCAAAAGAAAAAAAGCAACGAAAATGGCTATGAACAGGGGTTGCATCAGTAGCGCACCCAGGATCTCTGCCGGGGGGGGGGTCAATTTTTCACGAAGGGCCAAATAATAGTAATAAATAAAATACCAAATAATAGTAGCATAAAGGACCATGATTATTTTATTAATTTTTCGGCGTTTCGCAGAGACATTAGCGCCACATTCTTCTAGGACATAGCAGCAGTTACAGAGTGGGAGGGGGGGTTAGGTCGGCCTCCGGGGGGGGGGGAGGTTACAACACCGAACCCCCCCCCCGTCGGTGCGCCACTGGGTTGCATAAAAGTAGTTTGTGCTTGAAGCGCCGGCAAACTAACCGCGCTGAGGGCAGCAACGCGTCGCCTACATTGCAGGTGGTGGTGGCGCCATCTACCAAGTGAGACATAAAGTGCGTCAGTGCACGGCCTCCAGTCAGCCCACTACCCATTTCTAGAACACTTTACCCTGGGTATAGAAGCCATCTTTGTTTTTCTCAGCAATGTTGCCAGATGAACCATTTTTTCTGGAGTTGCGAATAGGTACCTGGGAAAGCTTGTACGAAGCACGAAAACAATGAAACTCGGGTGTAAACACGAATTTGGGAGCTTCTTAATACGCGCGGCCGTTCAGCGCCAGCTCCTCGTGGACGGATGGATGCTATGAGTGTCCCCCTTTGTAACGGGGTGGTGACATGTGCGCCACCAGGCTCGTAAAAAAATTAAAGAACTTTTCTTTGTTTTGCTCTCTCTTTAAGTTGTCCTCATGCCTTTTAAATCTACTTCAATTAAATCGATCATACTATCGCTAAATAGTGTACTTGCACAGCGCCGCCACGCGGTAGCGGCGAGCGGAGGCGGAACACGCGCTCGACGGCCTGAGGAGCGCGTTCGCCCAGGCACTGAAAAAATAGAGGCGCTGCCTGCAGTCTTCGCTTCCGAAAACTAACCAATACCAAAACAGCCAAAATTAATGGATTGATAAAAGCGGCGCACAAAGTAGCGATTGCCTTGCCCACCAGCGCCAGCTTAAAAGTTGAGAAACTAGGGCTCTACAACACCTACGAGGAACTCGCGTCCGCAGTGCTGATACCACAAAGGGAAAGATGAAATTTTATGGAACAAGGCAGAGCTCAACTTCAGCAGGCTAGCTACTCTTTAAGACCGCAAGACGCTGGCGAGGAGACATCGTTATTACCCAGCAACATGAATGCCCAAATTATCGGGTCTCTCATCCCTAAGAATAGGAGCGCGACGTATCCTCCGGCAGGAGACACACCATGGCCCGCACGCTACAAAAACCGCCATCTACTCATTCGCCTGTAGACTTCACGGCAACTGCTACACCATTGTGTCAACAAGCGGAACTACAATCATAATGTCATCGATAAAAACCTCCTCAGTAAGTACGGCCGAAGCGGCGGTGGTTGCTATGGAGAACAAATGCGCAGAACAGTGGAATGGCTCGGCTCTTGTGATTACTGACTACCAATCCGCTTGCCTTACGTTTCAGGCTAGGGTGATTCCAAGGGCGACATTACGAATTATTGGGAATGAACTGCAAAATTCGCGTGCAATAATCTGGTGCCCCGGGCATGTGGGGCTGGAAGGTAACGAGAGGGCCGACCGGCTTGCTCACGAAATAAGCATCCGAGCACCGGCCGCCATCCTTGAGGAACCTTCCACCATAGTTTCCTTAGAACTCTATGGTGGACTCTATGGAAACTCTGGAAGAGTTTTCTTAGGAAACTGCTGCGTTCACGACTCCACGCGACGCCCTCGAGAACCAGAGGGGCGAACGACAAGAATGCACTTGTGCACATACGGAGCTTACCGGATAACAGGCGCGCGATTGGCGTCGACTACAAACGAAGACATCCAGTAACTTACAAAGAAAACGCCACGTTAGAGTGTACTAGAAAGGTTGAGTGGCGCGGCCGCCGCTCAGCGTCTGAGGCGCGGCGCACGGACAGCATAGAGGGGGCGCTGTGAGCGAGGTGGTTTGGTGGACCAAGGCACGCTGCGGCTAGCCGTGCCGGCCGCGTTCGTAAGCTGCTTTTCTGCAGCGACTGGTGCTGTTCAGTGGCAACGTAGATAAAGCCGTCATGCTTTAGCACACGTAAAGTGCGCACGCACAATATATAAGCTGTGAGTGCCGGGATAGACCGAATTGTTTTTTGCGAGAGCTGTTTGGTTGAAGCGTCTGCTACGGCACTGTAGGGTGCAAGCAAAATAGGATGTTCCATTTGGTTCTGCCTGAATAGCCACCTGCACAAGCTTGGATCGACAGCGTCGTCGTCTTAGAGTACAAGTATATTTTGACTTTGCAGATGGCATAAACTTCAACAAGAACGGGCTCTTTTTTTTTCGCTTGGCAGCGCTAGAACAGCGTGCGCTCAGTTCACTCAGCCTCCAAGGTAAATGAACGCACTGAAATTTACAAGACGACTGTATTTCCTTTTGCGCCACTAATCACTTGCCTAATCATTTCTGCTTCAACCCACTGAAATTGCAATCTGGTGCGTGCCTCATATAATGTATGCGTGAGTCGACTCACGCATACATTATATGAGGCGATCGCAGACACGCCATAATTTATTAAATATATTAACACATTTCCTTACGAAACAGTCAACGTTTATATCCTCCTTCGAAAGGTAAAGCATTGAGTGCTTGTCCTTCGGGACGCTGAAGGGAGAGTTTTCGCTTGAATTTAATACCTGAATAGCCGGTGCGACAGCCTGGTGCATAGCAGTGCCGATGGCGGTACTTCGGCATATTATACTGAGAGGGCCAGGGGAGGTCGTGGACAGGGCACAGTGAGCATCAAAAAGAAGCCAAAACCAACGAGCGGCGAGGCGTTTCACGCAGTCGTTACCACTTTTGACAGCGCACGACTCGGCGCGTCCCAAACCACCTCGACCGCAGCGCCCCCACATAAATTTTCCGTGTTTGGAGCGTCACTTGAAAGCATGGGCGCCAGTGGGGGATCGCGGCACTCAACCTTTCTAGTACACTCTAGCCACGTAAATCCTACCATGTACGCGGCCTCCTTTCCGTGGTGTGGGGAACGGTCCTCTCTCGCCCACATTACGTGGGAATGCGAATCGCGGCTGCGCGATGTCAATTATCCCCTTCTGGGCAAAACACCTCGAATACTGCAGTAGGAGGCCTGGCTTGCTAGCAAGGATCAGGAGAGCCAGTTGGCTCCAGAGTTCTTTGATCATCTGCTAGCTGCACTGTCGGAGCTTGGCTGCCGTGGTGACGTCGCGGAAGTTGGGGGTCCCCTTCAGGTCACCTTTGCTATTGTTGACGTCACGATGTACGGCGTCTAGCGCTCGGTTGCGCATGCGAACTTCATTATTCATTTAAATTACCTTTGGAGCTGTGTTCGCCATTGAGATTTCGTAGATGACATGTGCATGTCCACGAAAATCGATCCCGCAGGCTATCTTAGAAGCTAAATTTTGGTGTCAGTGTCCCTTCAAGAGGCGCCTTAAGGTTAGCCTGTAGTAAATAAACAATATTTTTGCGAACAGCCAATTACTTGATAAATTGCAGTATTGCTACCACTGGTGACATTATGTGTTCCATGCAACTGCAGTTTTATTTCTAAGTGGCCATTTCTAAACACATTCTCCATAGGAACACCCAATAGAGAGGACGTGCTACAACTCCTTTTCTGTTGCCAATAAAAAGAGCTTTAGAAAATAGCTATTCTGACATGCAATGTAAAGTTTTCAAATTCATTTCATAGCAGCTTGGTCTAACTGAAGCTGAAATGTTTATTATACGCCTTTCCCACTATTTTACACCTGACCTGTAGTGTCCGCTAATCCCCATTAAATCTTTTTTCCAAATTTTATAACAATGGAAAATGAAAACAAATAGTGGAAAATTACCAAACATGCATGTTTCATGCATGCTTTCTTTCGCTAGCTTTTTCTAAGTTCAACAACATCTGCATTCTAATGTGGTACTCTCTGATCCTCACCCGCAGCTGTGTGCAGATTGTGCAGTCTCCTACACATTTAGATAACCACAATCACTATTTGTTCCCTACCTCATATCCTGCACTCGACCTCATGCTGTGAGCTTTCATCTTGGCACTGGCTTTTGATAGTCTCAAGATATGAGATTTGCATTGTTTCAGAATTGTCAAAACACAATACAGTGTTCAACACTGTTAGTGCTACACAGATACAGGTGTAAAATCACTGGAAAAGTAGTGCTGGATTTTGAGGTTTGGTGGCAGTCCCATGCCGCCGATTTCCCACAAGGGCGGGTGCCCTCCCAAGAGTAGAGTACCTTGCCCGTGCTAAGCACCAGGCCAGAATCGCACATGTACCATTTTACCAGGCGGTATCCAGCGGCAGTAGCGGATGCCTCTGCGCCTCCCACAGCAGCAGGGCATGCTCAACTATTTCACAGATTCTGGGGTGGTTAACGCGTGCACCCACTCCTCTACTTCGTTTTTTGCAAAAGATTGGTGGGTGTGCATTCAGTACTGGGATTTGAACCAGGTAGCTACCACATCCAAAACGAACGCTCAACTACTTTTCCACTGCCGTGGCTTAGGGGAAGGCAAGAGCTGAGCCAATGTGGAGCCTTCTGCGACTACATATACCAAATCACACGCACGGAATGTGGTTTGCTTCTGTACTCAGGTATGCAACAGTAGACTAGTGGAAAAAGTAGCTCAATTCTACGGAGCAGTGCATGCAGGAATAGCAGGTTCAGCACTAAAAAAATTTATAATAAATTACTAGTTGCCTTAGCAGAATTTTCCTTCACACGACAATGTACCACAAAATTGCATATTGTGCGATCTCCATGCATCATTTCTTTTCTATTCAAAGATCACAAACTTTACTACACTGCCTACATCCTCTAGTGCAAAATTTTATGCAAATGTCGTAAGATGCTGTTAGCTAAACACACATGGAAATAGTGGGTAGTACATGACATCGCACAATGGCTTAGTGCGCACTGTGCTGCTGGGCTGGAGGCTGCAGGGTCGATCCAGGCTGTGGTGGCCACATTTTAACTGAAGAAAAATGCAAAGATTGCACCCAGGTGCATGTTCAAGGATATTATGTGGTCACAATTAATCTAGAATACCCAGCTGTACCATTGCTCATACGCAGATAATGGTTCTACGTAACATTATCTGCGTTCATTAGACTGACTTGTTTACACTGCACAGCTGTCATGCTCCATAACTGACGTTAATACAGTGTGCTATATATAGAGGCATTTTGTGTATGTGAACTTGACCCTACGGCTGCGAGCAGGGCTTTCTGTACGAAGAGCGCACTGGTGTCCCTTTGAAATATCAGCTTTTTCTCATGCCATGGAACCACTTGATAGTTTTTAAACATAACTTCCACTCTGTGATCTGCACATTGGCCTGTCTGTTTCTGACAGTAAAACTTCATGGTTGGCATGCATGTCTTCTAACGAATGGCACCTTTTCTAACAATGGCCTTGTTACTTCTTGCAGTAGTTCTTGCATTTTCCTGTCTGTGTATTATTTGATACTACAAACACATTACTGCTACACTATTAATGACGCATCTAATGTCAAAGCTTCACAAGGAATTTTGAATCCTATGGCTTGATCCACTTTTCATGTGCGTCTACGTGCTCTCACTGTGCAAAAGCAATTGTCTCAGCTTAGCACAGCATGAAGGACGACTGAATAAAGGAATGCACACGTGCACAGCCCTTGTGCATCAATGAATTTTGGCAATGAGTAATATACTGTGCTGTATTTTTAAAAATTCCTAAGCTGAGCCCCCTACTTCTCGAATTAAAATGGCTGCATTACTTTTCATTGTAACCACTACTTTATTCTAAAGCACGAGTCACTCAGCCCCTTTCGAGATTATATACCCGAAAAAAATCGCAAAATATAGAAACTGATTTCTAATTTGAGGCAAGATGACAGTGGCCGAATGTTGTTGCAGCACTCATCTCTACGAAGGTGAATGTCGTCATATATTTTGAAGCATCACAAAATGAAAGAAGCACATCTTTTATATACAAAAACAGAACTAAGACAATACTAAAAATAGACTTACATTGATGAATTTCTTCGGAATGTCAGTTAACAGAACTCCCTGTTGCCAATTTTCAAACACTTCTTTGATATTCGAGAGATTTACCATAATGAATGTCTACCAAGCATTTTCAGGTGCAGGAGAGCACCAAATATATTCATAGAAGAGCCCCGTCTAATCCAGGCACTATAGCAATTAATTAGAAATGTTGCCTGCTGTCCAGGCAGTAATGTTATCTGAAGCCCATCCACACAATATTAGCGCATTCAAATAACTGCAGGAGGCGATTGTATATGGGAGTAAGAAAATAGCTTTTATTACCATATGTACAGTAAAAATAAAATCTTTCCATCTTATCAGTGGGCCATCTACGATAAGACCATCAGTCATGTACACAAATGCAGAAGCCTTGGAAAGGGCAGAAGTTTTGTTGCATTGCGGCTGAGCGCCAGTCTGGGACGTTCCACGCACTATTGAACAGGCAACCAGATGTCTTTGTAGACGTCTCTGCTACCAGTGATCTTTTACAACATGCTCGAATTTGCCAGAATAAGCATTCACTTGTCAATCCATCACTTTAAAGCCCCATTTCCACATTAGGCGTTCAAAGAAGGCACCCAGGCACCCAGAAGGCACCAGTTCAAAGAAGGCACCCATGACACCAGCAGTCACGTGCTGAGAACATCCACATGTTGACTGGCAGCACAAACACGCGTCTAGTAAGGTCAGTGGACTCTCGCATGGTCAGCTTTCGCTTTCCCTGCATTCTTGGGCATCCTTTAAGTTGTGCTGCCGTCAAGGTATTTGGCCTTGTAGTAGTGCGGTGTAGCTTCTGAATCTCAATGACTTGGTGCATGGACTCCTTGGTGGTGAAGACCTACTCAATATAGACAACCCAGTGGAGCAGGTCCCAGTGGAGCAGTGCATGCCTGTTGGTGGTTTGCCGTCTTGTAGTGGCCCCCCTTGGAAGATCGGGCTGTGTGTTTGATGGGCTGCAAGACTGACAACCAAAGGGGAGTAAATGTTTCAGCAGGAGCCCTACTACAGAGAGTGCGCAAAGATCATAGCTGCCATAGCGACAAGGTGCCACTATGGGCAAATCCGCTGTATGACCTGGCTTATCTTCTAGCAGTTCAATGCAACATATCAGAATTGGAGATAGTCAAGGTCGCCTACAACAAATAAAATTTAGGATGTGTTCATTAACGCTGTTCTTAAAGGTTCTCAGAAACGGTTTTTCGACACTGTCACTGACTAGGCTATGGCATTATCATTATTCACGCCATAAATAAAGTGATGTACCTTGCTATAAACTTGTTCATGTTGCCTTCTTGCTTACCACTGCTGTTCCTCCTCAACTCGTTTAGCTGCGGGTAGCATGCTAGCGACGGCTGTGCCGCCCACGTCAGCCGCTCTACCGAAACCTAAGTAGTAACATGGCGCTGCCATGCCTACTGAGGCTTGCCAGGCTCAGTAGTGCTGGGGTGGCTAGGAACACTGCCTTAATAGTGTGCCGAGACGAGCACCCGGCGCACTGCTAGGTGCTGCAATTATACTGTTCGCTGCAACTCCGGTGCTCGTGATTCACTTGTTGCCTGCCCATTGCATGGCTTGTCGGCAGGGTGGTTCAAAGCTCTTTAGGTTGAGTCGTGTTGATCTTTAACTATGTGCATATTCAAAACCTTGAAGTAAATAATTGCACACTAAAAGCAGGACACACTGACATTGATCTCCTAATGATTAAATTGACAAGAGCTATTGGGTGCAACCCAGTTGTACAAAATCACCAAAACAGTTTCAGGGTCCCTTTAAGCAGTGTCAAGTCCTGCTGACACCATGAGCAAATGATGGTCAGGCAGAACCATTCAATGAAGGTTCTTTAAGCTTCTCCAGACTTTTCCCTAAGGCCTACAGAATACTGCCTAACCATTCTGTGCATGGGTGGCCTCATTTTCATTTACCTCCTACTTTAGCTAGCAATAATTTCTTCTGTATTGTACTGGTAGCTTGTATGACATGCACAAAATATGAAATTTTCAGTATCAATACCTTCGCTGCAAAGGAACATTCAGGATCAATTTCTCTTATGAGCAAAGATCAGAAAAACCCCGGTAAGCGGAAATCGCTTAAGAGGAGCGTCGCATGGGATGTGCAGCGCCCAGATACGCAGAATTTGCACCACAGCCGGCACTAAGAGTATGCGTACTGGAATTCAGAATATGTCCGTTATAATGGTCAGTTGAAACAAATGTAAATTGTAATTCAGTAGAAAGTGTCTCGCATCAAAAACAACACGTATCATGCTTAGAACAACATTTCCGGGACCACCATTACATGTTTAGCTGTGTCCTGTGAAAAAAAACTCGACGAAAAGTCCCGCAAGTGTCCTTACCCTTTCGAGGCGCTCACGTTCCATTTCCTTGTGCGTAAGCTTGCTCTTGAGAGTGAGTGTAGCCCCTCTAAGAAACTTTTGCGCCAGACTCGAAAGATGATGTTGTTGCTGCTTAGCTGTTTAGAAGTTCTGAATTCCTTTTTTTTTGCTGAAAGTTAAAAAAAAAAACAGCGCTCAGATCACCTGCTCTACGAGACCAAAATTGTGAAAAAATGATTTTTCGAAAAGTGTCGTTCTAGGAAAGCTAGAGAGATAAAATTATCCTTGTTATACTCGTTGACATGTGTAGAATTCAATGACACTGAATTCAGCTAAATATGAGCAGCCCATTTAAAAATACTGTGATCAACTGATGTTTTAATTAATGACCAGCTCCAAAGCTGGTGGGGGCACAGCCAACTTGAAAACTAAGTGCTCGATCACATGGGCAGACATAAATGTACAACGAATAAAGTTTTCATCTTAGCTCCAATGATAAAAGACATGCTTAATATGCGATGTTATAGTATGTCTTCCACCACTGAAAGTGGTCAGCTTACACAATTGGCAGCATACAAGGAAAGGACGGTGAAGAGAGAACACGTGCCTAAAGAACAAAATTCAGCTCACATTCAGATAGCAAAGTTCCTTGTTGCTAAGGTCTACAGACGGTTTGCTCACGCATTGTTCCTTCACATTGAAGTGAAGTGCTTACATTACTATTCTGGTGTATTTGTCTGGATGACGCAACTAACATGTGCTTTTCTCAACCATTGGCTGACAGCCGCAACCTTTACAGTGTGCTGGCAAGTGCAAGGTGTCGAAAGTCTGGTTGTTGTATACAAACCCCCTCGCATAATAAGGAACGCCATACACACCAGATTACTTGCAACAAACACATCTATTCAGTGCATTTTTCAATTACTAGTTGACAGCATGGCTGTGGTCCATTGTTGAGTAGGCTTTCCAAACCAGATTGTTCTCTTGGTTGAAGTCGAGTGTTTCTCTTATCCTAGCAGAAATTACTTTCGTAATAGCTTGAATATTACTGGGAGTTGGCTAACTGGTCTGTAATTCTTTAATTGCTTTCTGTCACCTTTCTTGTGAATTAGAATTATATTAGTATTTTTCAAACTGCATGGTAGATTACATGACTTAATACATTTGGCGAACAGTGATGCAAGTTTTCTAATATATATTCCTCCTATGTCTTTGATCAAGTCGGCTGTTAAGCCATGTTTCTCCTGCTGCTTACCATGGGACATGCCTCTGACAGCTTTTTTAACTTTGTCAGTGGTTATACATGGAATTTCAGTGCCCTCCTCCGATTCTATTTCTACAAAGGTTGCATGGTTTTGTCTAAGAGCTGTACAGTTGAGAGTAGAAATCTTCTGCTACTTTACTATTTCGTTGAAATTGTGTGATAACGTTACCATGCTTATCTTTTAGCACATGCAATTTGTTTTGTCCTCAGTGCAGTTTCTGTTTGACCGAATTGATGCTGGTGCCTTTCTCTACTGCTCTATTTCTTTCACACTAAAGTTTCTTACATCTATTTGCCTGGCTTTACTGATCAGCTTTGACATTCTGCGAATTCTTTTATCTTTTGACGAGGTCACTTTCATTTCCTGGCGCTTTATTAAGTCTTCGGTGGATTGGGGCACTTATTTGTTTCTTGTTTTGTTGCTTTACCCACAACTTCTATAGCTGTTTCGAAGATTGTTTTCATTATGGTTCGCTTATGTCTTCTAGATCTTCCTCGTTTTGGCCTAAGGCCTCGAACTGTTCTTTAGGGAGACTTTATAATGTTCGTTCGTCGCTTTGATTACCTCTATTTGCGTTTTTTCTAGTAACTAATTTAGTTCTTGTTTTCTTTACGTTAAGTACAATATTTGCCCTTACTAATCTGCAGTCGCTGCATTTTTATTCTCCAATACTTCCGTGTCTTGAACTATACCTGGCTGTCCACACATTATAAAGTCAATTTCATTAGTTGTTTCCCCGTTAGGGCTTTTCCACGTCCACTTTCTTATGTTTCTTAAAAAATGTATCATTATTCGGGGTCGGTTTCTTTCTGCAAATTGTACTAGCATTTCCCCACGGTTATTCCTATTGCCCACGCCGTTAGTTGCCAATCGCTTCTTCTGAACCTAGTAATTGATAAATACACTGAATATAACAAACCTCTTCATATGGCATTTATAGACTATGAGAAAGCATTTGAGTCCATAGAAATACAAGCAATTCCAGAAGCTTTATGTCGACAAGTGATACCTGATGTATATTGTGCAACCCTAACTAACATCTAAAAGACTGCACAGCCACCACTACTCCTATATGAGAGAAGCAGAAAAAGCCCAATCAGAGAGGTATAAGCAAGGAGACAGGATCCCCGATGTATTCACTGCATGTTTAGAGGAACTGTAGACGAATTCTAGACTGGG